>JAFIRS010004428.1:0-87224 GCA_018342105.1 Gonioctena quinquepunctata
AGGTGAATATCATGCAACGTTCTGCGTGGTATTTTGCCAGGAAAGTAGTTGTTTTTCTCCTGTGATCACCGTTTTCTGGTTCAATTTATATTGAACTTTTGTTGTAAAGAAGACTGCACTTCGATTTTTTTAAATTTTATTCCAATTCACATGGCGTTTATCTTTCACTATATGCTAGTCGGGCTTGCCACCTCTACCGAGAAGGAATCTTTATTTAGAAACCTATCGAGGTGGAGATTTTGAGTGTTTCTTTCGTCACTAGGGTACCGCCAGTTAAAAGTTTTCTTTTCTGGCGTACCTATAGGTGTTATAGACTCGATGATGGTTCTGTTTATGTTGTGTTCGCTTCGGTCAGAGCTTTCGGACCTCTGGCTGGTGACTACTTCGTACTGATGAGGACCAAAAGCCTAAACCGGTATGCGTATTGTAAGGCAAACATGACATAAATTAAACATAATCGAGCTTATCAGAAAGAAACATGTGCATTCAATGTCCATTTATATGTAGGTATGCATGGATTTTCAGGTGAATATCATGCAACGTTCTGCGTGGTATTTGCCAGGAAAGTAGTTGTTTTTATCCTGTGATCCACCATTTTCTGGTCCAATTCATATTGAACTTTTGTTGTGAAGAAGACTGCACTTCGATTTTTTCTATTTTTATTCCACTCCACATGGCGTTCATCTTTCACTATATGCTAGTCGGGCTTGCCACTCCTACTGAGAAGGAATCTTTTATTTAGAAACCTATCGAGGTGGGAGACTTCTGGAGTGTTTCTTTCTGTCACTAGGTACCACCAGTTAAAAGTTTTCTTTTCCGGCGTATCTATAGGTGTTAAAGACTCGGTGATGGTTCTGTTTATGTTGAGTCTCGCTCCGGTCAGAGCTCTTCTGACCTCTGGCTGGTGACAACTCCGTACTGATGAGGGCCAGAAAGCCCGAAACCGGTATGCGGATTGTTAGGCGAACACGACATGAATTAAACATAATCGAGCTTATCAGAAAAAAACATTTGCATTCAATGTCCATTTATATGGAGGTATGCATGGATTTTCAGGTGAATATCATTCAACGTTCTGCGTGGTATTTGCCAGGAAAATAGTTGTTTTTCCCCTGTGATCTACCATTTTCTGGTTCAATTTATATTGAACTTTTGTTGTGAAGAAGACTGCACTTCGATTTTCCCCATTTTTATTCCACTTCACATGGCGTTTATCTTTCATTATATGCTAGTCGGGCTTGCCACTCCTACTGAGAAGGAATTTTTTATTTAGAAACCCATCGAGGTGGGAGATTTTTGGAGTGTTTCTTTCTGTCACTAGGTACCGCCAGTTAAAAGTTTTATTTTCCGGTGTACCTATAGGTGTTACAGACTCGATGATGGTTCTGTTTATGTTGTGTCTCGCTTCGGTCAGAGCTCTTCGGACCTCTGGCTGGTGACTACTCCGTACTGATGAGGGCCAAAAAGCCTGAAACCGGTATGCGGATTGTTATGCGAACACGACATGAATTAAACATAATCGACCTTATCAGAAAGAAACATTTGCATTCAATGTCCATTTATATGGAGGTATGCATGGATTTTCAGGTGAATATCATTCAACGTTCTGCGTGGTATTTGCCAGGAAAGTAGTTGTTTTTCCTCTGTGATCTACCATTTTCTGGTTCAATTTATATTGAACTTTTGTTGTGGAGAAGACTGCACTTCGATTTTTTCTAAGTTTTTATTCATCCATCTGAACATTTTTGAACTGGAACACGTCGAAATACAATTCAATATTCAGCATAACAACCGGTTATTATCAGAATAATTCGTTCTTTTACACTCTCTTGAAGTAAGCTCCCACTTTTTCAAATTATCCTGCCTTCTCTCCTACATACCCAAGTTGAATATATTTCACGAGATTGGATGACATGCGAAAATATAAATCAAGCACATCGAACGCAACTCTCTCATTCCGATTCCAACGGCATAAATTGTCGGTATTTGACACGAAAGAACATGTAAATTCTTCTATACATCATGCCTACAAGAAAGTAGGACAATATTTCAACAGGCGCAGGCTGTATCCGGAAAATTTGATTTACTTTCCCAATTCTCGGAATTTGAGAGCCGAAAATGTATTGAACAGAAGGGAAGAGAACATCCACAGGGAAAATTGAAAATTCCACTTATGATAAAATAATATTTGAATACACAGAGAACGAGAACGTATATTCTGGGATCTCTTCCATCTGACTGATGAGCCGTGGCATTTTGTTTAACGATCTGTTACCTCCATATTTTTCGAATGATATGTTTCGAAGATCCAGAAAAAATCAATCAGGTAATGGATATATGCTCTACAACACATGACATCACACTCGTTCTTCAGTAGTATGGAAATTGTAATATGAATATATGAACTCAATGCGACCGAGAAATGTACATCATGGCTTCTCAAACACAGGGGCGCGCCAAGCCAGGCGGCCGCCTGTGGGCAAAATATAATTTTACACCTCTTATCCCTTTTTTAGTAAAAATGTATACACGGGTGGGTATACATAAATAAAATCAAAATACGTGCTAAGGTAGTACACACAAAATTGAAATAATCGCTTTTACTTTTCTAATTTTGAAATGAAATATGTGTTAATTTATATACCTTATAATGTATAATCTATAATTTCAAATCATCCTTCTCATTTGATGTTTGCAAATGAAGAAAATGAGTATTTTCGAAAGCTCAAATGAAAAAAAGTGCACTGATTTTAATCAGCATGATACCTGACTACTCATCCCCATAACATTTAGAAGATCTTGACAAGTCTTAGACATAAGGATCAACGAAGAATGTAAAAAAAGCAAAGCAATAACAAAACTGACAAAACAATAAAAATGTTACATAACAGACAAAAAAGAACAAAATAACTTATTGAAGGCACTCTTTTCTTGCCTCTTTTTCGGCAAAATCTTCAATCAACTCGTCTAAAGTAATACAATCCATAAGGTAACTTTCTATGGACATAATTGCCACATTCCTGAGTCTCTCTTGTGACATAGTTGATCGTAAAATGGTTTTTATTAATTTTGATTTTGAAAAAGCCCTTTCTCCCGATGCTACAGATACTGGTAGCGGTAAAAAAATTTGACCCTAGGCATCCTCTCTTGCAACAAATAAAAGTCAACCTGAGTAAATTGTATCAAGAAGGGAAAACAATTGAAATAGTATGGGTCCCATCACACATGGGAATACCCGGGAACGAAAAGGCGGATAATATGGCTCGAAATACCTTTTCAAATCCAGGAGCAAAAACAGTCAAAAAAACACCATATCGAGATTTATACAGCCAAATAAAAATTGATATAAACAATTTATGGAAAGAGAGATGGCAGACAATGACTACAAATAAATTGTACAAAATAAACCCTCACATGAAAAACTCAAACTACTCTGTACTCAGTCGAAAACACCAGAGAATTGGACACACCAAACTCACACACCAGCATATTTAGAAGAGAGAGACACCAAGACCCTGTGAACGATGTAACACACAACTATCTGTTGAGCACCTATTCGTCTGCCCACGATACCACCAGGAAAGGAACAACCTCAAGCTAACCAGTGACATATCAGTGATTTTAAACAGTGACTCGAAAAGTGTATTCCAGTATATCCAACAGATCAATGTAATGAACCTGATATAATAAAATTGTACCACCGCTTATGACCCTGCGAGGTCGATGCGGGTTGAATTTAAAAAAAAAAAAAATGTGTATTGCCACTGCAGTCTTTGGAAATGTTGGAATTGAATTGTTCTCTGGAATGTGTTGACGAATTTACTAAGGATCTAACTCATTTTGCTCTGGTAAGTGACATTTTAAACAAATAATTTCATCAAATAAGTCATTTGCATCAATATCTGATTCTTTACGTGCTCCATCTCTCGAATGAAATGATGAATTTTCACACGGTTTTCTTAATTCTTCTCCATTCAAGCTGAACATTTGATAAATAAATCTAAAAATGTTATTAAATTGCTCCAACCCTTTGAATCTTCCATTAAGAGATGATAAGGTCGTATCTAGTATAGAGAAGAATACTTTTACTTTGTAATTCAATTTCGGGTCTGTTATTGGTTCGTCAGTACTTTCATAATCAAACTGTCTTTTCTTTCTTCTTTGACGAACTGTGTGTGAAGATACAAAATTTCGTTCAATTTCTAATTCTTCGGCCAGCTCCCTGGCGTCTACAGGAAGTTCGCTAAATCCCTTATCATCTCTCGAGTCTGAAAAAAATATTTTTATTTTGTTAGACAATCTAAACAAGTTTAGATTTATACTTGATTCTCATTAATTCACTTAGAGAATTGATTTTAAATGAAATATTTACCAGATTACACAGAGCATGAAAAATTGTAGTTTTGTATTTTTGATGCTAGCGATCGAGCTAGGTGTGATGTACTTGAATCTTTTGAAGATGCAGATGCATCCATTACTTTTGAAAGAGCATCACAAACCTCACCAATTTGATATCTCAAAGGGTTTTATTGTGGTTTCAAAGTTAAATCTGTAAGGCACGTTTTCAAAATTGACCATCTTTTGGTTGACGCTGAAAAAAAAATATATCTCTTGAACAATGTCAAAGAATCCGGACAACTCGAAAGAAATTTCAGCAGCATCGTTAATAACTAAATTTATTGAGTGCGCCTAACAAGGAACAGAAAATGCTCGCAGGTTTATATTCGAGATTCGTGTTTATAATCCACTGTACATTCCACGCATGTTTGCTCCGTTATCATATCCTTGTCCTCGCAAATCATATATACTTAAATTTAATTCTACTAATAAATCTGTCACATAGTTATGCAAGCTAGCACCGGTAGAATCAACTATAGGGCAAAATAAAATGAAATGTTCACGTATTTCACTTTTTTTCGTCAACTCGTTTAATAGTCGAGGATTATAGAATAATATTTATGTTTTTTTATCAGATCTTAAATAGTGGTTCTTACTTCCGAGCCGTTTGAATTTATCAATTCATTCTGAATTTTATCGCCTAAATAGTTGGTCATACCGCTACCGCTGCCGCTGCTTTGATTTTCATGTGTGCGTCGAACATGTTGCTCGACTACAGAATCAAATTTGGTGAACGTTTCTATTAATTTCAAGAAGTTTGTGTTATTATTTTCATATAATTTGTCAGATCCACCTCGTAAAGCTACACATAGACGACATAAAAACTGCATTGCTGAAATTATTTTTTCAATGACACGATACCAGTATTTTTTTTCTACATGCAATGAACATAATTAACTTTTATTCATAGTAACTCCCTTAGATAACATATTTGATAAGTTTAACCAATAACCGATATTTTTTTTTATGGGAGTCACTCCTTTCGTGTCTGTTTAGCACTAGTGACAAGTGTTTCCAATTAGAACACATTTCCTTATTAGTTGGTCAAAGACTTACCAAAAATTTTGCAACAGAAACAGTAAACTGCATCTCTTGTTGTTGAGTAAATCAGCCACTCCCTTTTAACTTTCTCTCCATTAGTGAGGTCACGATGAAAACATCTAGCGGAAAACTTTCGGCCTTGTGAGTTTACTGGATAGATCCAATTCGTAATTTGATGGGGTCCTTTTTTCGTTAGAACTTGCATCTGCGGATGTAATTATTTCGGGCCACTCACCAGGGTCATCAGATATTCGGTGGAGTTAGGAAATATTAACTGGAACGTTTTCAGTATGGTATTCTGGGTACTATTTATATTATTACAATCAGAACAAATGAGGAACTTGGGGCTGAGGAACAACTAGGGCGAGCATCGTCGGTATTTTCAAGTTCGGGAAAAACACTTATTTCTGATGGTTTCAAATATTTCTTCAAAGAATCAGCTAATCTTTGTTGGCGAACTGATGACCTTAAAATCGTTTTCGTTTTTTGCCCTTTTCCTTAAAATAGGAAATGTTAACAATCTTATTTACGTTTTTGAAAAAAAATGTTAAACGTTAAATATCTCGAAAACAGATGAGTTTTGATATAGGATATGTAATATGGTGATCTATTTGAAAACATTTTGTTTTACATCTGTCTTCACCTACAAATTGGATTACATTTTTTGAACACCCTGTACAACATTTGTGGGAAATAAATATGTATTAGTATGTATTCCAGGACTTTGAATAAAAACTACCTGAAAATACTTTACAATTAGTAGTTGGTAATTGCAAGGTCAAATTATTAGCCATATTGTTAATTGCCTTTTATGGGAAAAAAATTAGATGTCAAATATTTCAAAAACTACTGAGTTTTGATATAGGACATGTTTCAGAAATTTTAATAAGAATTAAGCGTAGAATAGTAAAAATATACCGTATTTAGTTTTAGTTACACTACTTACCATTTAATCAACTAATTTCACTCTAGTGAATTTAGAATATCGGCCGATTCTCGTTTAGCCGCACGCCACTGATAATAACGGCTATGCGCGTATCCAGTCTAGATGAACAGGCGATGCAATTATAACTGAAAGATCAATTTTATTAAACTCGTGTTATTGCTTTTTATTTTGACTTATTCATCTCTTTATAATATGCAATAAAGTTGCTGTTTTTCATCAGTATTAAAGGGAAACTATGAGTGTGCTATATGGCTGGATTCAGAATTTGATGCGGAATCGCAAAAAGCATCGAAAAATCTGGGATGCCATTTAAAATAATTGGCGTCGGTGTCGCGACGCCCTAACGGATGACGCCTGGTGATCGATCTCTACGTAAATAACAGGACCCTTCGATATCAAGATCATCTGGTTTCACAAAATATGGATATTTGCCATCGGAATTTCATAGGGTGTCCCCTGTATAATAGAATTCAAGTTAAAATAGTTAAAAATATCTAATGCATTCTGAATGCTGATTTGACAAGTGTCACTTTTTATCTCACTTTTTAATTTTTGTACTGTAAGGAAATTTTATTTTTATCATTATACCGGGTGACACAGGATATTGGGCCATCCCTGTAACTTCTGCATTCGTGAACGGATTTTTCGGGAATTTGGTAAAGTTATATAAGCAACCAGTTCGGATTTGATCACATTACAATCCAATATGGCGGACTTCCGGTTTTTCTGGAAATGCCAGTAAATTTGTTTTTTCAGATGGAACACCATGTATATTTTTACATATTCGAATTCAACAGGTCAAAACAAGTCCAAACCTCATGTCAAATGTAGTTTTTTTAAACAATCGAAATTAAAATTGTTTTTTCATTTTACCTCGTAGATAAATGTGATTTGGTCAAAGCTATCCACAATGAGTCGCAAAAAAACTTAATTTTTTCTGGAAAAAATTTTTTGTGCCACTGGTTAATCAATTCAGTCACATCACAATTTGATCAAAAATTCATTTTTTTCAAATGAAACCCCTATGGGCCACCTACCTGTCTCTCTAGAACATTCATTACGGAAAAAATGACATATCATTCTTGTATTTCGGTGCAGTAACAAATTGTATAAATTCAAAAATCTACAACTAGTTCATGAGTTTTCTGGCAGTTCGAATAATTTTTCAACTCAGTAAGCTGTGAAAAACAACATTTCTAAATCTTGTCAACTAATTGTGTGAGTTATACTTATAAGCACGATAATGGTGTTTTTTTTTAATTCTTCTAGCGTTTTCTCGATTGACATTGCATTGGTATTCCAATTCCCGCATCGAAGCGGTTGTATCAAAATCGACATAGGCAAAACGTTCATTTCTGCCTCCTCACTTACGATCATCTTCTCCATTGTTGGGTTCTTTTCGGAATCTTTTCTCCACATTTTTGAGCAGCGACAATGTTTTCAAGACATTCTCCGTTAATTAATACACTTCACTTCTTGTGAACCTACAATTTTGATTTTACAATTCTACTAAACTAATTCCCGCAAGTTAACTAATTTTCGAGAGTTGAGATGAAAGATGACAGCAAAACACAATTAGTTGACAAGATTCAGAAATGTTGTTTTCCACAGCTTACTAAGTTGAAAAATTATTCGAACTGCAAGGAAACTCATGAACTAGTTGTAGGTTTTTTGATGTATACAATTTGTTACTGCACCGGAATACAAAAATGATGTCATTTTTTTCCTTAATGAATGTTCTAAAGAGACAGTTGGGTGGCCCATAGGGGTTTCATTTGAAAAAAAATAATTTTTGATCAAAATGTGATGTGACTGAATTAATTGATCAATAAATGACACAAAAAATAATTTTTCAGAAAAAAATATGTTTTTCTATTATGTGCGACTCATTGTGAATAGCCTTGACCAAATCTCATTTATCCACGAGGCAAAATAGAAAAACCATTTCAATTCCAATTGTTTCAAAAAAATTACATTTGACATAAGGGTTGGACTTGTTTTGACCTGTTGTTCAGGATCTTCTATCACTATTACTCAACACGAGTATAACCCTAAGGCTCTTACTCTTTGAGCTTCAAACAAGTGGGCAACAGCCATTCACGGATTTGGAATTTTGACTGGATAAGGACTGGAGACCGGTCTCCAGCCCTTCCCATGATGGCGGTTCTCAAAAATAGCCGAGAAAGAATTTTGAATCTAAATTTCGAAAAATTAAATTTCTATAGAGGATGCAGCTTTTACTACCCGGGATAGGTTGATAGATAGCCCATCACTCCAGGGAGTGCCTGGGACGTTCAAAGCGCGAGGGGTCGTCTATGTTGTAATCAGTAGCTTTCCTCACGAGGGGGTTCTCGTGGGTTATTGAGCAATCGAATACTTTCCGATTGCGGTCTCTGATTATACTCCTGATGGAAGGCAGGTTCAAGTCTTCAAGTATCCGATCGTTCCGCACATACCACGGAGCATTCTTTATCATCCTCAGGACTTTCATTTGCGCCCATTCCAGGACGCGAATGCTAGTCCTGCAGGTTTGGCCCCAGGCGGCTGAGGCATACAAAATGACGGCCTAAACATCATTTTATAGATCTTGACTTTATTTTTTAAGTGAGTCTACTTCTTCTATTAATCAGAGGGTAAAGTGCGCCAATTTTCTTAGCAATTTTGTTTTTATTATATTCACATGCGGCTTCCAGGTGAGCCGACCATTCACAGTAACCCCTAAGTACTTGACTTGTTTCGACCATTCTATCTCCCTTCCAGAGACAGTCACTTCCCTCTTCGGGTTGTTTCTCTTGCGACCCATCGAGATCGCTTTTGTTTTATCGGGATTTAACTTTATTTTCCACTCCAGGTATCACTGCTGGAGGTCGTTTAATGCATTCTGCAAATAAACAACACCCATCAGGTGGTTGGCTGACGAGGAAAGTAAGGCCGTATCATCGGCGAACAGGGAGATTTTCACGTGTTCGTGAAACCAGAAATGAACGAGGAAGAAATGTTAATAATATAAATATGGACTTAGCAACAATTCTCGAGTGGGGATCTAATAACTTGGTAGAATTCAATGCAAACAAAACACAAGCATGTCTTTTCTCTAGAAAAGTCGATCTCACTGTGCCTAACATAACTTTGTCAGGAGTAACCATACCACTGAAGTCATCCATATCGATGCTTGGTATTACTATCAGCAATAACCTTTCCTGGGAAAATCACGTGAGGTCCATTGCCAAAAGTGCATCCCAAAAACTTGGTTTTTTGTTTCGTGCCAAGAGCTATTTCACCCCCACCCAGCTGCTTATGATCTATAAGGCACAGATCCGACCTGTCCTGGAATACTGTTTCCATATTTGGAGCGCGGCACCTAAACATATCCTGAGGCTATTGGAGTCTGTCCAAAAAAGGGCAATTCGTCTCGTCGGTGATGCCTCGCTTACAAACTCGCTCACTTGTCTGGAACACCGTAGAAAAGTTGCGATTTGTCTCTATTCTATAGATATTTTCATGGGCGATGCTCTTCTGAAATATCAACAATCGTTCCTGCTTTGGCAGTCTCTTCGAGACTAACCCGTCAAGTTCAGTCATCACACCCCTTCGTGGTCTTTTTGGAGACCTGCAGAACATCACTTTCCAAAGACTCGTTCATCCAACGAACAGCGAGGCTTTGGAACTCATTGCCTAGGGAGGTGTTCCCCGAGGCATACAACCTCCAGAAATTTAAGAAGAACACCAACTCCTACCTTCTTTCCCTTGGTTCCCACGATGTTCTCTGAACATTACAGGATATTCCTTTTCGTGGGAACCAGAACATAAAAAAAAAAAATATCGGAGGTGAATATTTTGACCTGTTGAACTTGAATATGTAAAAATATACAGGGTATTTTATCTGAAAAAAACAAAGTGGCTGGCATTTGCTGAAATACCGGAAGTCCGCCATATTGGATTGTAATGTGATCA
Organism: Gonioctena quinquepunctata; assembly: GCA_018342105.1. Lineage (NCBI taxonomy): Eukaryota > Metazoa > Arthropoda > Insecta > Coleoptera > Chrysomelidae > Gonioctena > Gonioctena quinquepunctata. The sequence continues at coordinate 10,340 of JAFIRS010004428.1, forward strand.
AATCCGTTATTGTTGCTCATATAACTGTACCAAATTTCAGAGAAATCCGTTCCGAATGCAGAAGTTACAGGGGTGGCCCGATATCCAGTGTCACCCGGTATAATATCCGGTAAATAAAATTATTATTATTATTTATTCCATCTTCTTATGAATGTTGGTGCAATTTTCAATAACAATAGATATCATATATTTAGATTTGAGCTGTCAATCATGGCGATAAATATGTCATGCATTAATTAAAATATATTCAAATAACTGTTTGTTACCAGGAATGTCTCGATCCAACATAATCGTTGGAATTATTCAAATCGTTAATGAAACAAGTGATATAAATCAATGGCAGGCATGTATATTATACATAATGTGGATAATGTTTAGTGTAGGGATGGAAACTGAATACAAAGTGAATATATTACGGGTAATATTACATGATATCGTCGACAAAGATGGCGTGTACACTATAAACAATCAGCTGAAATTAACAGGAGCGATTGCTACGAGCAACATCTGTTAATTTGGGAGGGCATGCGCTACATGGAAGCTGATTTGGAGGAAGTTTCCATATTTTCTAAACTCTGGAAAGAAGATGAAGATCGATAATTCATTTATTACAATTTCGGAAGGCAGAATAATGTATAGTGCGACCAGAGATATAACAGACTCATTATGAATGATAATCCTATCCCCTCATGATGGGCTATTGTTCGAGATACCGAGGAATTTGCTATATTTTACTGAAAGGATTGAAGTAGTTTGGGTTCGAGCAATTCAATAAAATACCACCCATAGATGGAATGTGTTTATTCACCGAAGGTCACCACTACCTAGACTGGTTCACAAGTGCCATCCTGTTCCAAACCTGGAGGTCACTACCGAACATTATGATTTAGGGCGCATTCGATTCGAAATGGCATCTAAAAAATTTTTCAGCTCGAAAATTGGGGCTGGCAAAAATTGCAAAAGTTATAAGCAATTAAGTAAAAAACAAATATATGGTTCGGTTTTTTGAAAATATCTCAAAAACTATTCGAGATATCCTGAATTTAAAGAAAGATCCGTAAAGAGCAGGAAATTTCCTGAAAGAAAATCTCGACTCCCGGAACCGTGCCGGCAATATTTATAATTTTAATTTAGCGGCGAAAAAAAGGCTGAAATCGGTCGGCTTAGCTCCCGTGCGCTCCGACCGAATCTGACACCTGAACAAAAAACATTATTTTAAGCGAGTAAATATTATTATTAAGGAATACAAAAATTCAGGTCTAAAAAAATCAATAAACAATAATCCGTCGGCAAAAAATTTTTACCTCCATTTTTCAATTAATTATGCTTTTGTTAATTAAAAAAATTTTACTTGTTGAAAGTTATTATAAAAACCCTGATAATTGTTGAACTGAAAACCTAGATTTTGTTTTACTCCAAGGAGTTCCTCAAAAGCTTTGAGAAAGATCCCCGTTGAAAAAATCGAAAAATGTTGATGTTTTACTTTTTTATCAACAATCAAAGGTATAAAAAAACGTATATAAAACAATTAAAGAAGTTTTTTTTTCTATTAACTCCTTTACTTCGTTCTCCAATTGCCAAAAGCAATATAAAAATAAATTTTTGAAATATTTAACTTTCATTATTTAAAAAATTGTTATAAACAATGCATTGATTATTAGATTTAAACAAACTATTCTTTGAGGAATCTAGACATTAATATAAATAATAATTTTTAAGAATAAAATCATTTCTTAAATAAAAAAAATTATTGCTTGAAAACGCACTTGTAATTAATAATTTTTTTTTGTTGGTAAATATGAATATTTTCAATCATTATTTATCACATTCTTTCATATTATGAAAAAAAAAGTTTTCATTAACTTTTCATTTGTTTATTAAACAAATAATTTTTTATAAACAAATGAATTTCTGCGCTATTTTTTTTTTTAATACTAAAAAAATACTGAAAGCAACCATGTGTCGTTTTTCGTGGGACATATTATTTTTCTATTTTTATATAATTTCGAAAAAATTTGTGCACTTTGACTTGTCGCTTCCTTTCTTTTTTCTTCATTCTAATAAATAATTAAAACTATTGAAGGTACGACAAGAACGACAAGAAGTCTTTTTTATTCTACATTGATCAAAGAACAAACTGAGCACCTTTCCAAAGCTCTAACTTAATTGTTTATTAACTTTTTTAATATTATTTATTTAATTCCCTTGAAATAATATTTTTTTGACTTATCAGTTCGTGTACTTCGTAGGTGGTTCCATCCGAATTTAAAAGATGAAATCCACCCTTAAGGGTAGCAAAATGAAGGATATTGATCACTCACCCTCTGAATTCTGGTTCGTTAACCGATTCTATCAGGCATAACTTTGTACTGGGTTCTTCGATTTGGATGACTTTTTTTTTAATAGATAGGGTATACCTTATATTTAGATTTCGAATGGAATTATATACCCTTACGGGTGGATAGGGGATAATTGATTTTTCACTCATGAACATTGGCTCACTCATACATAGTTGACAATGCCAGATCGCTACTGACATTATTTCTGTTCCACTTCCGTCAAAACCATTATAGTCTATGAGAGTATGGCATGATATACAAAGTAATGAAATGAACTAACCAGAAAAACAAAAATAATCTATATTACAACAAATACTAAAAGTAGATAATCACATTATTTAACTGGTAATAGTTGAAGTAAACATATGAATTTCTGCGCTATTTTTTTTTTTAATACTAAAAAAATACTGAAAGCAACCATGTGTCGTTTTTCGTGGGACATATTATTTTTCTATTTTTATATAATTTCGAAAAAATTTGTGCACTTTGACTTGTCGCTTCCTTTCTGTTTTTCTTCATTGCTAATGAAATAACTTATAAAACTATTGAAGATACGACAAAATGAAAGAAGTCTTTTTTATTCAACATTGATCAAAGAACAAACTGAGCACCTTTCCAAAGCTCTAACTTAATTGTTTATTAACTTTTTTAATATTATTTATTTAATTCCCTTGAAATAATATTTTTTTGACTTATCAGTTCTAGTATCTTATGAACTATTAAAAATACGAGAAGAACACTTCAAGTCTTTTTTATTCTCCGAAAGTTGATGAACAAATTGAGCTTTTAAACGAAACGAAACATCCATGTTAATTTTAATTGAGATTTTAATGATAGCCAAATTACTCTAATATGAGCGTGAAAAGTATAAAGTCTATTGAAAAATACATGAAATTCATTGCCTCGCTTATAACAGGGAAAATAAGAAGAAAGTTGAAACAGAAAAATAATATTATTATAAACAAGCCGAAACAATTTTTTTGATGTTATTCATAAATAATATAGCCGAAAAGTTTAAATAATTGAGCTAGAGCTTCGTTCAAAAGCTCAATTTGTTTATTAACTTTCGAAAAATAAAAAAGATCCGAAGTGTTCTTCTCGTATTTTCAATATTTATAAGATATTTGAACTGATAAGTCAAAAAAAATAATTAGTTCGAGGGAATTATATAAATAATATTAAAAAAGTTAATAAACGATTGAGTTAGAGCTTTGGTAAAAATTGTTCATTGATCAATGAAGAATGAGAAAGACGAAGTGTTTTTGTCGTATTTTCAAAAGTTATAATTTATTTATTAGCAATGAAGAAAAACAGAAAGGAAGCGACAAGTCAAGTGCACAATTTTTTCGAATATATAAAAAATAGAAAAAAATGTTTTCCATAAAAAGGTTTTTTTTTTAGAATTCAAAACAATATAGCGCAAAAATTCATTTGTTTATAAAAAATTATTTGTATAATAAACAAATGAAAAGCAAATAATTTTTTTTTTTATAATATGAGAAAACGTGATGAATAATGATAAAAAAAATGGTTTCCTACTATTCATATTTAACAACAACAAAAATTGATAATTAGCAAGTGCGTTTTTTAGCAATAAAAAAATTATATAAGAATGATTTTTCTTTAAAATCATTATTTCTATCAATGACTAGATCCCAAAAATTTTTTTTAAATCTAATAATCAATGCATTTGTTCATAACAATTTTTCAAATGATAAGAGTTAAAAGTTTCAAAAATTCATTTTTATATTGCTTTTAGCAATAAGAAAACAAATTGATAGAATAATAAAAAAAAACTTTTCTCAATTGTTTTATATACGATTTTTTTTATACCTTTGATTGTTAATAAAAAAGTAAAAATCAAAATTTTGCGTTATTTCCAATGGAGATCTTTTTTGAGCCTTTGAGGAACAGCTCCAAGAAGTAAAAAAAATATTCTAGGTTTTTAGTTCAACAATTATCAGGGTTTTCATAATAACTTTCAACAAGTAAAATTTTTTAATTAACAAAGCATAATCAATTGAAAAATACAGGTAACAATTTTTTGCCGACGGATTATTGTTAATTGATATGTCTAGATGGTACCCGAATTTTTTTATTATTCAATATTTATATTTACTCGGTTAAAATAATTTTTTTTGTTCAAGTGTCAGATTCGGTCGATGCGCACCGGAGCTAAGCCGCGTGTTTTCATTCTTTTTTCGCCGATAAATTATAGTTATAAATATTGCCGGCACAGTTCCGGGAGGTTTCCTGCTCTTCAAGGATCTTTTTTCAAATTTCGGATATCTCAAATAGTTTTTGAGATATTTTCAAAAAACCGAACCATATATTTGCTTTTTACTTAATCGTTTATAACTTTCGCAATTTTTGCCCGCCATTTCGAATCGAATGCGCCCTAAATCATAATTTTCGGTAGTGACCTCCAAGTTTGGAACAAAATGGCACTTGTGAACCAGTCTATACCACCATACATCCGTTATCTAAAACCAAATATTAGATAACTAATAGCACTGATTGGCTTCGAAACGACAATCAACGTGAATCGAACCATACTTTGTTTTTTTGTATAGATAAGGTAGGTACGAAAAACTCGCCACTTGGGTAGTTTGATAATCTTGGTTCTATCCTGCCGATCTGTTGTTTAACGCCACCCGATAGGCAACCAGAGTTGTCTAGATCATACGGAATTCTGCATTTACATTATAAAAGAACTCATTCAGAGTATCTTGAGTGATTACAGAAATCAACAGCCATGATTCTGATATTCTTAATCAGTCCCAAACCATAACATTCGTTTGGTACTATAACTGGGATGATTTTAAGAGATTTTTTTTGAGTTTTCTTCTCATTGAAATTTTTTTCATTTCTTTGAACCCTTCAATTGCTTTCAATCGATCAGATATACAATTTTGCTCAGAATATAAACTAAAATACCTTATAGTAGCAAGACCAACTCTCCGAATAATATTGGTTCAACAAGGAGTATATGCTGTGAAGAAGCAGTTTTCGAACAAGTGTGGAATGAGGTACTAAAGATTCTTTTCAGCACAAAAAATATGGACTGTTGGGTTTCCGCAAGCGTATATTTTTCTAATACAGGAATATTGGATTTCCATTGTTTACTTCAGAGGATATGACAATGAGCATATATTTTCGGAGTCTGTAACACATCAGTAGCAAGTCAAAATTTCATCGAAAATGAAAAATGTCTACTTCCTCACTACAAATACCTTCACAATAGGTGTATGTTGGTCCAATATCCATCAGGAAACAACTTTTTTTCTGGCTAATGCCTCAATGGACGTTGGATTACATCCTATGGATAACCGTGCAAAGTCCTACTAGTTACTTGGCAACTGTTTGTTGCGAAATGGATAAATAAATCGCTGGTACACAAGAAAATCCTCTTTCAAAGAAAGATCATGGATATGAAGACTTCAATGTTGGTAGAAATAGTAAAGATATTTGGAGTACTATGAAAAAGTTGCATAATTAAAAAAACAACCTTTCAGCAATCCCTGCAAACCTGTCGTTGACGTTGACGTTGACGTTGATGAAATAAATGATTATTTTTAACCGACGAAACCAAAAAGGAGGAGGTTCTCTTGTCGACCCGTATATTTTTTTTTCCATCTTTTTTTAATGTATGATCAGGCATAACTTTTTACTGAGGCGTCCGATTTCGATAATTCTTCTTTCAGTGGATAAGGTGTACTTCGTAGGTGGTTCCATCCGAATTTAAAAGATGAAATCCACCCTTAAGGGTAGCAAAATGAAGGATATTGATCACTCCCCTCTGAATTCTGGTTCGTTAACCGATTCTATCAGGCATAACTTTGTACTGGGTTCTTCGATTTGGATGACTTTTTTTTTAATAGATAGGGTATACCTTATATTTTGATTTCGAATGGAATTATATACCCTTACGGGTGGATAGGGGATAATTGATTTTTCACTCATGAACATTGGCTCACTCATACATAGTTGACAATGACAGATCGCTACTGACATTATTTCTGTTCCACATCCGTCAAAACCATTATAGTCTATGAGAGTATGGCATGATATACAAAGTAATGAAATGAACTAACCAGAAAAACAAAAATAATCTATATTACAACAAATACTAAAAGTAGATAATCACATTATTTAACTGGTAATAGTTGAAGTAAAGTGGGTAAGTGGGTATTTTGGGAGTAATCAAAAAACAAGTAGGTAGTAATTAGTATATTTCAGCAATAAAAAATTGAAAAATAAAAACTTTTTAACAAAAAATCAAACCGACGAAATACGGAACTAAAAAGTAAAAAATAAAATAAACCTTCTTAGTCTCAGTAACTAAGCTCCTGAACTAATGTAAGTAACTAATTTCGAGTCGGCGCCAAACAAACAATCAACGAACATCATTAAATTACTTTAAAAAAACTATCAGAATGTCACCGCGCAACTCGATGCCATCATTTTACGCCTCACCTGATTCATTTGCTTGTTTGTTTGGCGCCGACTCAAAATTAGTTACTTACATTAGTTTAGGAGCTTAGTTGCTGAGACTAAGAAAGTTTATTTTATTTTTTACTTTCCAGTTCCGTATTTCGTAGGTTTGATTTTTTGTTAAAAAGTTTTTTTTATCTTCAATTCCTCAGATTGTGCCAACAGAAAACATCAATGAATATTATGAATGGTACTGGGCAGGACTTTCAGGAAGCTTACACTTCGCAAAAGTTGATCAATGGGAGATATATAGACAACTATAATTTATCAAAACAAGAGCTACTGGGGCTGATGGTCTCAGTATTGATTTCATTTTAATGTGTTGTCCCTTCCTGGTTGATTATATATTACATATTGTGAATTTCTGTATAGAAAACTCAGTTTTTCTCTCCAAATGGAAGTTCGCACATGTAATACCTTTACCAAAAGTGGACATAGTGAATAATAATAATAATAATAATAATAAAGTTTATTCACCAAGAAAATATTTACAAAAAAGGTATATATGATTAAAGTGCGTACAGTAAATAAACAGGGGATACCACAGAAGCTTTAGTTCCAATGTAACTATCGCTTGTACGTGGCTTCATGTTGTTGTATGTTCCATCAATTTCAGTAGGTGATCATTACATAACTAGTTGAAGATGATTCGTTATGAAATAATTTGAAAATATAAAATATATAGATATAATGTGAAGATATGAAGATATGGAAATTGAAAAATGTAAAATGTAAAATGTAAAAATGTAAAATGTAAAAATGTAATTATAAAAATGTATTAATGTAAAATTTATAAATGTAAAATGTAAAGTGCTAAAAGGGAAAAGTTTAAAAGTTTAAAAATCTAAATATAAAATATAAAAGTATCAGAATATAAAAATTCGAGTAGCTAATTGAGAGATATGCGCATACGTACATATATAGATGTACTCAGACTTATACAATTAACACGGGAGAACATGAATATAAAGTATATTACTAATAAAAATAATAAGTAGACCATTCATTGTTTCGATTGAAGAGTATAAAATACCTAACCATATATTAATTTAGTTTTTGATTAACAAAATCGTGTAATTTGCTCCTTCCAAAAGCCAAAATCCATTTTTTTATTTTTTTCTTGAATAAATTGATGCTCTGTAAGTTCCTTTATATCAACAGGTGTTAGACTATAAAGTTTTGGTGCAAGAAAGTCACAGTGACGTTGCCCTATGGTTTTGTCACAGCGAGGTACGCTTAATGATATTGTTTTATTTCTTGTGCTGTAGGAGTGTGTAACAGGGTGAGAAGAGATCTTGTTTTTTTTTATGTTGACTAGTATATTTTGACAGAAAAGTTGCCTACTGTCAAATATTCCCGATTCTTCGTGTAATTTATCATTGGAGAATCTGAGTGGTTTACCGTATATAATTCGTAATATCCATCTCTGAATGACGTTTAAATTTTCTAAGTGCGTGTCATTTACACCACCCCAGCCCACAATACCGTAAGTTAGATGAGATTGAACCAGTGCGTAGTATAATATTTCTAGGTGTTTCGTGTCAAGGTAATCTTTCAGATATTTAAATCTATATAACATACCTCTTAACTTGTTGACTATATTTCTTATGTTAAGGTCCCACTTGAGGTGTCGGTCAATTACAATACCTAAATATTTAATCGATTCAGCTTCAGGTATTTCTGAATTTGGTCCGATAATCAAAGGACCCATATTTGGTAATCCACTGGAGTATGAGGAAAACGGTAGATATTTTGTTTTTTCCAGGTTGAGAGTTAGTGTATTATATCGAAACCACTTTTCTATAACTCTAAAATCATCCTCCACTTCTGCTTTCAAGGTGTTCCATGATTTCGCCTCATAGAATATGTCGTATCATCTGCAAAGCTCAAAATTTTGCCTCTGGTAACTAAAGAAAGTAAACTGTTGATATACAGAGTAAACAACAGTGGACCAAGTACAGTTCCTTGTGGAACACCGTATGTTACATATCTACTATCACTCAACTCCCCTTCAATACTTACTTTCTGTTCGCGCTCTGTCAAAAGCTTTTAATATTCCGTATATATTTCCTCTTATCCCATAATGGTCTAGTTTGTCAAGTAATTTTCTGTGGCACACGGTATCGAATGCTTTAGAGAGGTCAACAAAAATGCATAATGATGGTTTACTTTTATCCAGTGAGTTATAAATATTAGATACTAATTGGTAAATTGCATCATCTGTTGATTTTCCCTCCCCAAATCCATACTGATATTTAGATATCAAGTTAAATTTCGTACAAAAGCTGAGTATCCTGATTTTGAGGATTTTCTCAATTATTTTAGATAAGTTTGATATTAATGAGACTGGTCTATAATTTATCATTTCAAATTTACTACCACTTTTGAATAGTGGTTTCACGATTCCAATTTTCAATGATTTTGGAAAATAGCCTTTTTCAAAACAACAGTTTATTAAATGGGTTAAGGGGGCAGTTATCTGTTTTGATATGTTTTTCAAGGTTTCAGCGCGTATATTGTCGTGACCAGGAGCCTTTTTTGGTTTCAGTTGCATTATGATGTCGTGGACGTCTCTGGTATCGGTGGGATAAAGATACATTGAATTTTTCAATCTTGTGTCATGTTCTATATAGTCATCCGGAACTTTTATTTTACTTGCATATGTTTGACCCAAAGTACTATAATATTCATTAAAACTGTCAGAGATGTGCTTTTTGGAAAATAGTGGTGTACCATCAGTTGATATAATTTTTTCTATTTTTGTTTCTGGTTTGGATCGATTGCAGATATCATTTACGCATTCCCAGAGAGCCTTGGATTGGTTCATGTTATTTTTGATTAATTTTTGTGTATAAGTTCTTTTAGAATTTTTTATTATCTTATCTAGTTTATTTTTGTAAGTATGGTACTGTGTTTTCAAAATTTGGTTGTTTGGGTCTTTCATTAATGTTTTATACATTGTCTCTTTTTTGTTTATCGATGTTAAGAGTGCAGAAGTTATCCATTTTCTTCGTTTTATATTTTGTTTTTTTAGCTTGACATTTTTCGTATTTCTTTCAATATATAAGTTAAGTTTTTGAATGAATGAAAGATTTGAGACCAATGAGTATCCTTTTCGTCATCTCAAAAATCCTGGAAAGAATAATAAAAAATTAGTTGGTTGAGTATCTGGAGAAAAACGCTGTCCTACGGGATAAACAATCTGATTTCAGGAAGGGTCACAGTTGTGCCACAGCCTTACTTAACGTAACAGATAAAATCATTGAAGCCACAGATTCTGGAATACTTACATTAGTGGTACTATAAGATTGCTCAAAAGCATTCGATACACTCAATCACAATGTTTTAATATGCACCTTGAATTACAAAGGACTCTCTGAAAATTCGGTAATCTTTTTGTCTAATTACCTCAGTGGTAGACAACAGCGTGTTATCTTGAAAAATGACATTTCAAGCCAGACGGCCTTGACCTGTGGTGTTCCACAGGGTTCAATACTTGGTCCCATTTTCCCATTTTATATACCATTCATACTGCACACTTCCATAACTTCATTGATAACTGTCATCTACAAATGTATGCCGATGACACACATGTCCTATATTCCTTTCACCCATCAGATATGCTGAACAGCTGTCGAATAATCAATAGGGAATTGAACATCATTCACAAAATCTCCCGTGATCATTACCTGGCTCTGAATCCTAACAAATCAACAGCTTTGCTCTTCGGTACTAACAAGGCCAGAGCGACATTGATTGCGAATATATATTTCCATTAATAAATCCCAATAAACTTTGCCGACGTGCAAAAAACTTGGGATTGTGGACCGATTCCCCTTGAGATTCCAAAGGCATGTTTGAGAATGTATAAAGAAATCAATCTGCAAACTTAAACTCCTATATAACTCACGTTCCTTGTTGGATATCCATCTTAGAAAAATGCTTTGTGAATCTTTAGTACTGTCTACCTTCAATCATTGTGACACAGTTCACGGCCCCTGTCTAACAGCATTCCATGCAACGAGGATACAAAAAATCCAAAATTATTGTTTGCGATTCATCTATAGCGTGAGGAAGCGAACGCCTATTCGACATAAGCTCATGGAAGATGGTTGGCTAGATATGAAATCTCTCCGTAAACTCTTCACTGTGACACTCTATACCACAAAATTATCCTCCCAAAACAGCCTTCTTATTTATACCGCAAAACCGTTTTCCGTTCGGGTGTCCACAACAAAAACATACGAACGAAGGGTATTAACCCCACCTATTCATAAAACAAGCATGTTTGGAAGAAGTTTCTCATATGATATATCTGCTGTTTACAACTCCATACCGAGCCCTAACAAAGACAAATCTGTTTCTATTTTTCATGGAAGCCTATAGAAAATTGCTATTGTCACTTCAATAGGGATTTTATTTTCTGTGTCCACTTTCTTTTCAGTTTTCAGTCTTTGATAATCATTTCCTAACCACATGTGTATATGTTTTTATATGTTTTTTGTGTTTTTATATGTTTTTATATGTGTGTATTCATTTTACATTTCTACTTCACCTTTATCACTCTCATTTTATTTTATTATTTTTTTCTCTTAATTATGCTAAGATAAGGTTGAGTTTGGTTGAGTGGAAGACCATCACCTTGCGCCCAGCAAGAGATGAACTCCGCCATTTCTGTATACCATTTCAACTGTACTGAATAAAGATTCTTATTATTATATTATTAATGTCCTAAATCTATATCTGCTTTCCCATCTTTGCCTAGTTATACTAGTTGACAACGATATCCCAACAACCCTATTTTGCCCTTTGTTTTCGCAGATATCAGAATGAAATATACAGTGCTTCTCAAAAGTCCCCTCGCCGCTCTTATTTTTGGAACGATTATACATAAACAAGTGAAATTTGGAAACTGAATATTAAAGGTTGTAAACTTCCCTACTAGTGATGATAGATGACGAAATCGTCAAAGATGACGTCACAAGGCCATTGTGACCAATAATTTTAAATGGAACCCTACGGCAAGCGACACCTCTTTCAAAAGGTATCGAAAAAACCTATTCAATGATACTAATTTTGTTTGTGTTTTTGGCAGTTTTGGCAACTCGCTTTTAAAAAATGCAAATCTGTGATGAATTAAATCAGTTAATACTAAAATTCCAAATTCAAGCTCCGCCTCTGGATAGTTGTCAAATAAGCTGATGTTTTTGTTTTCCTAATACAACGTTTTTGTAATTGTACAAGTTTTTTACATCTAATAATTTGTGTATTGTTGATCGAACCTTTAACTGTTTTAGCAGCTTTTGGTACTTTTAATATTTTTGTACATTTTAATAATTTGTTAAACTGTTGTGAGCCGAACGTGAGAGGTTTCCTGATCGCCTTGTTTCGAGGACTTATTTAAGGGAGCTTCTTCGTAAGTTTGAAACAACAGGTAGTAATAATGATGCGAAACGATCTGACAGACCACAAATTTCTGATGAGAAAAAAATTCATATACTGGCAGAAGTAATAGTTAATCCTACTTCTTCAACAACTCACGTTGCATCTACCTGTGAAGTCAGTCAAAGAACAGTACACAGGGTGTTGAATAAAAACAAATTTCATCCATACAAATTAGAAATGGTTCATCAACTCTCAGACGACGACCCAGACCGAAGACTAGAATTTTGTGAAAATATGGAAACTTAAATTAACCAACAGCCAGACTATGTCAAAACAATTTGTTTTAGTGGCGAAAGTACTTACTATCTAAATGGAAATGTAAATACACAGAATGTGAGGTATTGGAGTGACGCAAATACTCACCTGTTTCGTGAAACACATACCCAATTTCCCCAGAAGGTGAATGTTTGGGCAGGTATCCTGGGAAACCACATCGTTGGGCCTCTTTCTTCAAATACTAATTCAACTGGTGAGGTTTATCTGGAGCTGTTGCAAAACGCAATAGAACCGTTAATCCTTGAAATTTTGAAAGATAATCCAGATGAATTCGGCAATTTGGAAATAACATTCCAACAGAATGGTGCTGCTCCACACTATAACGGTGCAGTAAGACGATATTTGGATGAGGAGTATCGTGGTAGATGGATTGGACGACGAGGTTCAACGGAATGGCCAGCTCGATCACCGGACCTCACACCTTTGGATTTTTTTCTGTGGGGTACCTTCAATCGAAGGTTTACGCCACTGAACCTGACAATATTGACGTTTTAAAACAACGTATTGTTGCAGACTGTGAGGCTGTTTCCGCAGACACATTTGCAAAAGTACGAGAAGAGTTTAAAAATAGGATATTTCAGTGTCAGGAAGTAAATGGAAGTCACTTCGAACAATTTCTTCAAGTAGATACTGATTCTTGAATCTGTAATTAATATCATACTGAATGGAATTTAAATTTTAATGTTTACTAATGAACCATTAAAACTGCCATAAACACAAACAAAATTAGTATCATTGTATAGGTTTTTTCGATATCTTTTGAAAGAGGTGTCGCTTGCCGTAGAGTTCCATTTGAAATTATTGGTCACAATGGCCTTGTGACGTCATATTTGACGACTTCGTCATCTATCATCACTAGTAGGGAAGTTTACAACCTTCAATGATCAGTTTCCAAATTTCACTCGTTTGTGTATAATCGTTCCAAAAATAAGTGGGGGGAATATATCTACAGTTGATATAGACGTGATATGCCATATTTTGACGTGTCTGACGACTTTTTCGGACTTTCGGTTTGGCCGGAAGTGATAACAGTTCTTTATTTTCAAATGGAACACCCTGTATTATTGCATTTGCAGATTCCTGAGAAAATTCCAAATAGATTAAAACAATTTGAGTGGCTTTTTATAGCGATTCGATTTTTTAGAGCTCAGTTTTGTTTATAATCTAGCGTGCTGCGATCAAATTAGAATCATCATAAATGACATAAAAAGTAATGGAAAAATACAAATTTGAACATTAACTGACGAATTCAATGATTGGGTGCCTTTCAATCTTTCAAAATACTTTATTGCAAAAATATCGTTTTCAGTTTCAAAACCGATCCAACGGTATTTTCATACATAAAATCCGTTGAGTATTGAACTCAAAACCGTTAGTCGAATTGTTCAACTGATTTTATTGGTAAGCCTTGGAAAAACAAAAATGTTTGACATTAATGAGAAACTTAATCTACAAACAATCCTCTTCTGTCAATACATAGTGGAATAAGTGCTTGCCTATTCGTGGTTTTTAACGATAACACAACTCTACATTTTAGTTTTATCTTTGTCTTAGAACTCATTTCATGATTTTTCTATTCATTTGCTCCAAAATAAAGGGAGATTTCCATATAAAGTTTGCTTTCGTGAGAGTTACGAATTTTTTTTTTGAGTTACCGTAGAAATATTGAATAGTTCTGGTATATTTAAAAATAGACCGCGATAGAATGAACGGGTAACTTTCGCATGTGTCTACAGATGTCACTTGAGTGATAAAAAATAATTGACTGTTTTGTAAAAGACTCGAGGAGTTCGAAAATTTTAATTTCTTCCATTACTTTTTATGTCATTTATAATTCATCGCAGCGCGCTTGATTGAAAACAAGAAATAACTCTGAAAAAATCGCTATAGAAATCCACTAAAGTAGTTTCAATCCTTTCAGAGTTTTCTCAGGAATCTGAAAATGCAAAACCGGAAGTCTGAAAAAATCGTCCAAGACGTAAAAATGTGACAGTTGACGTCTATATTGTGTCGAGTTTCACATTGATATGTGCAAAAACAAAGTGCAAAATAGGGGTGCTAGTGATATCGTTGTCACCCCCGGTATAATAATAATTCATTAATATAATAATAATAATGTTTATTCCCTTTTTAATTGGTATATAAGGGAGTCAGTTTTCTAGGAAATTAAGTAAAAATACAAAAAATAAAAACACTATATGCTTAATACATAAAAGGTGTGCGAGCATTTTACAACATTCACAAAATTGACCTAATTGAAATTGGGAACACTGTGATTGAAATTATTTGTGAGATTGCCTGTTAAGGAAATTTTGGTAACTATAATAGCATTTCACTAAAAGAAATTTTTTAATACAATCATGGAATATCTTAATACTTCTGATTCTTTTGACTACATTTGGTAACTTATTGAAGCAAGTAATGGCATTATTATGAGGGAATTTTTTATAATTTGACATTTGATGTTGTGGGATTCTCAAAAGATCACCATTTCTTGTATTATGACTGCGTTCTGTAGCAGTCTTCTCATATAATTTGGGGTTTTGCCTGGCAAACATAATACATTTGAGGATGAAGATAGAAGAGGCTGTCACTATTTTTTTATCTATGAAAACGGGCCGACAGCTATTTCGGAAGTCCATATTGAAGATTAGCCTTATGACGCGTTTCTGCGCTGAGAAAATTCTGGAAACATCCCTTGCCCTGCCGCAGGCCATAACATTTAAACTTAGATGAGAATAGACCATGGCATAATATATGTTGAGTAAGCCAGGTTCATCCAAACTGGATTCCAACTGCTTTATGGCATAGTATGCTTTATTAAATTTGGCACAAATATAATCCACTTGTTTTTACCAATTTAAATTGTCGTCTAGGTAGGTACCTGAAAATGTTATTTCTTCAAAAGCTTGAATATCATAGTTTGGGCATAGACCATTCGGAATATTTCGTCTGAAGTGAAAATTAGCACTGATCGATTTTGGAGTATTCAGAATGAGCTATTTCTTTGGCACCAGGTGCTGAACTGATCAATAATGCGTTCTGATTGGCTGATGAGTTACTCAGCGTTTTCACTCGATATAGTTATCGTAGTATCATCAGCAAACATTATAACATAGCCTTCCATTATGTGTTGAGGAAGATCGTTGACATAGAGGAGAAACAGTAACGGTCCTAGAACAGAACCCTGTGGCACACCGAGTTTAACAGTACTCGACTCAGATGACAATCCGTTGCAGATTACGAGCATATCTCTATTTGTCATACAGTGCTTCTCAAAAGTCCAAAGTTGTGAGGTCCGGTGATTGAGCTGGCCATTCCGTTGAACCTCGTCGTCCAATCCATCTACCACGATACTCCCCATCCAAATACCGTCTTAGTGTGGAGGAGCACCATCCTGTTGGAATGTTATTTCCAAATTGTCGAATTCATCTGGATTATCTTCCAAAATTTCAAGGATTAATGGTTCTATTGCGTTTTGCAACAGCTCCAGATAAACCTCACCAGTTGAATGAGTATTTGAAAAAGAGGCCCAACGATGTGGTTTCCCAGGATAGCTGCCCAAACATTCACCTTCTGGGGAAAGTGGGTATCTGTTTCACAAAACAGGTGAGGATTTGCGTCAGTCCAATACCTCACATTCTGTGTATTTACATTTCCATTCAGATAGAAAGTACTTTCGTCACTAAAACAAATTGTTTTGATATAGTCTGGCTGGTGGTTAATTTTAGTTTCCATATTTTCACAAAATTCTAGTCTTCGGTCTGGGACGTCGTCTGAGAGTTGATGAACCATTTTTAATTTGTATGGATGAAATTTGTTTTTTTTCAACACCCTGTGAACTGTGCTTCGACTGACTTCACAGGCAGATGCAACGTGAGTTGTTGAAGAAGTAGGATTAACTATTACTTCTACCAGTATATCAATTTTTTTCTCATCAGAAATTTGTGGTCTGCCAGATCGTTTCGCATCATCAATACTACCCGTTGTTTCAAACTTACGAAGAAGCTCCCTTGTATAAGTCCTCGGAACGGGGCGATCAAGAAACCTCTCATTGAAAATGCGTTCTGCTGCATGAATATTTTGTCCAGTTTCACCAAGAATTAGGATCGCTGCTACTTTATCACCTAAAGCACGTACCATTTTGCTTCTTGAAGCACTTGAACGTTCGGCTCACAACAGTTTAACAAATTATTGAAATGTACAAAAATATTAAAAGTACCAAAAGCTGCTAAAACAGTTAAACGTTTGATCAACAATACACAAATTATTAAATGTACAATAACTTGGACAATTACAAAAACGTCGAATTAGGGAGACTAATAAAAACGTCAGCTTATTTGACAACTATCCAGAGGCGGAGCATGAATTTGGAATTTTAAAATTAACTGATTTAATTCATCACAGCTTTGCGTTTTTCAAAAGCGAGTTGCCAAAACTGCCATAAACACAAACAAAATTAGTATCATTGAATAGGTTCTTTCGATACCTTTTAACAAAGGTGTCGCTTGCCGTAGGGTTCCATTTAAAATTATTGGTCACAATGGCCTTGTGACGTCATCTTTGACGATTTCGTCATCTATCATCCCTAGTAGGGAAGTTTACAACCTTTAATATTCAGTTTCCAAATTTCACTTGTTTATGTATAATCGTTCCAAAAATAAGAGGGTGGGAGGGGACTTTTGAGAAGCACTGTATAGGATTTTATCCAATTTATCATATTTCGTGGAAACCCGAACATTGATAGTTTATTGATGAGAAATTCATAGCACACTGTATCAAATGCTTTTGATAAGTCGAAAACTAGTGAGATCACATATTTATTACTATCAATTTATGTGTATATATAATTCAGGAGGTTATAGCAAGCTGTTTCTATAGACTTATGTTTCCTGAATCCATGCTGAGACGTGCATAAAAGCTCATTTGTTTCCAAATGATCTATAACTCTGAGGGCTACAACATTTTCAGATAATTTGGATAAGGAGCAGAGCAAGGATATTTGCCTGTAGTTATCCATCTCGGTGGAATTACCTTTTTCATGTATAGGTATAACGAGTGCTTTTTTCAGAACTTCTGGAAAGTATCCTTGAATTCGAGATTGATTTATTAGGTAGGTTAATGGTACAATAATGGCAGGTAATATTTTCTTAATTGTGACGATTGAGAGTTTTTCGAAGCCTGCCGATTTTCTTCATTTCAGATAGGGCTTTTATCATGTAATATTCAGTAATTGGATGGGATTGAAAGGGTTGAATGATAGTTACACTTTCAGTAACAGTACAGGGTAAAGACAAGTATTGCTCGAAGTGATTTGACACGGAAATTTCTGCTGCATGTGAAATGTATTCAGCAAATAGTTCTGACACTCCATTTGGGTCTGTTTTCAACCCACCATCTTGTTTGAGGGATTTGATTTTTTTAAGTTATATGTTTCTTCCTAGTTCTTCATAATAATCTTCCATGTCTCTCTAGTTTTGTTTTCTGACTGGTTTATTTACGAATTAATGATTTTTTTTTGACAACTATTTACATTTATGTTATATGACTATTTCATTATAAAATAAATAATAGTTTGAAAAAACTAAAAAACACACTTTTATAGAAAAACAGACTAAAAAAATTGAAAATAAGAAAAACATGTATTTTATTTAAAAAAAGCGTGGGGTGCATGGTATCGCCTCGGTCAACAATTACCTGTGATCTGAGACATTTCTTACTTTACTGCTTCAGGTGTGTAATGTACTATATAATCATTGATACCATGCATCATGCACATTATTTCTTATTTTCTATTTTTTCAGTCTGTTTTTCTATAAAAGCGTGTTCTTTAGTTTTTTCAAACTATTATTCATTTCCTACTTTTTAGTGTGGTTTATTCATAAAAGCGTGTTTTTTAGTTTTTTTAAACTATTATTTTTATAATTTTTTTGCAAATTAAAAAATGGAATAATCTTATGAAATTAGGTGATCATAATCTCTGACCCCAAAAACTCCCACATACCAATTTTGAATACAATCAGACCATAATCACAAAACTCGGCCACCATTTTGAAGCCGCCATCTTGAATTTTCCAATTTTCACAAAAGAATCATAATATTCGTCCCCAAAAACCCCCACATACCTATTTTGAATAAAATCAGACCATAATCGCAAAACTCGCCGCCATTTTGAAGCCGCCATCTTGAATTTTATAATTTTCACAAAAAATCTCAATATTCGACCCTAAAAACCCCCACATACCAATTTTGAATAGAATCAGACTATAATCACAAAACTCGGCCGCCATTTTGAAGCTGCCATTTTGAATTTTCCAATTTTCACAAAAGAATCATAATATTTGACCCCAAAAATTCTCACATGCCAATTTTGAATGGAATCAGACCATAATCACAAAACTCGTCCACCATTTTGGAGCCCCATCTTGAATTTTTCAATTTTGACAGAGGAATCATAATCTCCACACGAAAATTTCAGATACCAATTTTGAAGCGAATCGGACCATATCACAAAACACGAACGCCATATTGGAGCCGCCATTTTGTTTTTTTCTCCACACAAAAATTTCTCAATGCATTGTCACCGGAATTAGGTACATCACCAAATTTCAAATCATTCGGACGTCTGGAAGTGGGTCAAAATCGCGCCCAAAGGAGTCGGTCACAAACAAACAAACATATAAGTGAAGCTAATATAAAGCGTGTAAAAATCGGAATTTGTTTTGTTATTGCTTTTACACTACTTTAATCCAATTGAATAGTATCTATACCTACAAAACTAGTTCGAGCTGATAGAAAGACCAACGAATCATTCATATTATTGGGAATCTATATTTATTGAAACATTGTCTATACAATTCACGTCCACACTGTATAAGCTGGTCACGCATTTCGGGATATGAACTGCGAACTTTCCAGTCCATAGCAGTGATTACAGTGGTAACGACAAAAATCCCAACACCCTCGTTAGAAACCTCATATTTTCCACGTAAGCATCATTCGCTTTCATGCAGACAACGATGTATCAGCCCTCTCTCCGCACCGAAATCAGCGTCGACACACAAGTCTGGTAAGTATGGATGTGTCATGGCGTCGCGCCTCTTCCCAGAGATTTATTATCTCCGAGTTGTTGTTCCTCTGCTCTCGGTGGATGCAGGCATCCACAAATCTCAAACAATATCACATCCAGTTTTGGATTGTGTAGAACATTCGCTACACGTTCACTCGATGTTATTTTTTTTCAGTTCGAATACCAGGTCCTACCCAGTGAACCAGATTCGATTGCATAGAAGTGGCAAGGAGTAAAATAACTAATAAAAAAACTTTTTAATAATAATAATAATAATAATCTTTATTTATCTTCTAAGATCATACATAATATAGGTACACAGACATATATAGGTAGATATATATATATATATATATATATATATATATATATATATATATATATACAGTAAACAAATAACTATATTACTTTGAACATATCGTTTGTACAAACAAGCAAATAATCAAATAAAAAAAAAAAAATATGAATTAGCAAAATATTCACTATTGTCATAAAAGCAGGATTCCACTAAATATTCTTTCAATCTTATTTTGAATGTATTAATATTTTTTTCGTTTTTGATATCACTGGGGAGATGATTGAAAAATCGTATTCCATTATACTTAGGACTGCTTTCGTGAAGTGAAGTACGGTGCTTTGTACTTCTAAATAAATCACCATGCCTCGTAGCATAGTCATGAGAGTCAGAATTTCTTGAGAAGCTCTTGATGTTGAGTTTAACATATGTTACAGTTTTATAAATGTAAATCGATGGTACCTACCGTCAGTAAGTTAAACTTTTTAAAATGATTCCTACACGTCATTCGGTAATCTAAGTCAAAGATTAGGCGAATTAGTCTTTTTTGACTGATAAAAACTCTGCGAGCATTGGCCGTACTTCCCCGAAGGACAATGTTATGAGAAATATGTGAATATGAGAGAGCATAGTACACATTTATTAATTGCTCTAGTGTGAATATATTTTTCAGCTGCAAAATTGCATAATAACTACTATTGAGTCTTTTACACACCTGATCAACATGTGTATTCCACTTCAAATTTGCATCTAAATATGTGCTCAGAAAATTTATTGAATCCAAAAAATATATATTTTTGTTGTTTACGCGAACAGAATAATCATTTGAGATTTTTGTACGAGAATAAAATTGTAGACATACTGTTTGGTCAGGATTGACAATTAAGGAGTTGTTACTACACCAATCAGTACATTCTTTCGACAAATTATTAATTTTCTGCACAAGTTTTTCTGGGGTTTCAGCATCAGTGGCGATTGTCGTATCATCTGCATACAAAAAAATGTGTTCAGTGCTAAAATAATTTGGTAAATCATTGACGTACAGAAGGAAAATCAGGGGACCTGAAACTGATCCTTGAGGAACTCTTAAATCAACATCAAAAAGTTGAGATCTACAATCATCCACTTTTACGCAAATTTTCCGATACTCAATATAAGATGCGAGCCACGACAAAAATATGTCCCGAAAACTCAGTCGAGATAATTTGCCCAGAGCAACATTAATATTGATAGAGTCGAATGCTTTAGAAAGGTCAAAGAAGAGTACCCCAACAAACCTTCCGCGGTCCAATGCACTATGGACGTAATCGAGAAAAGCCACCGAGGCACTCTCCGTCGATCTTTCAGGGCGAAATCCATGTTGATGCTTGCTTATAACATTATGTTTATCAAGAAAACCAAGCATCCTGGTATGTATACATTTCTCGAAAATCTTACACATGACAGTTGGTACAGTAATCGGCCTAACAATTACTAACAATGTTCGTCTGCCTTTTTTATATAATGGAGTGACAATACCGGTCTTTAAATCTATAGGAAATTCGCCATATTCAACACTCATGTTCAAATCTGGAAGAGGACTTGCAATAATGAGTTCTTATAATTTTTGTTGAGAGACAGTCAATGCCCACAGATGTAACGTTCTTTAAAGAACGAATCACATCTGACACTTCATGACCATCCACAGGGGCAAAGTAAAATGTATTATCAATGTTCATAGAAGTGAAGTTATTGAAATAAGTGCTGTTTGAATGCGAGATTACGGCATTTTCTGCTGCAGATAAAAAAAAATCAGCAAATGCGTCAGTTATATTCTGCTTATTGTTAATAATATTTCCTTGAACTTCAATCTCATTTATCGAGCTAATTGTCGTTTTACCTGTTTTTTCTCTGACTGTTCTCCAAATATATTTCTGTTTTTGTTGAAAATGTTCATTCTCAAGACTTTTTTGGTAATAATTTTTTTTTAAAGACAAGCTTTTATTAAAGCCGTATACTTAAACGTATAAAATAAGTTTAAGTCATCGCTGACAATGATTAAATCATTTTTTGTTGAATTATTTGGTTTCAAAAAGCTTGTCGTGCAAAGTGTTCATAAAAGTAGGTGCCAATTAATTTGATTGGGCAGTGATTGGTTGGTAAGTAAGAACTTGCCAAAGGATTTTTTTTTACAAAATATTCTTAACAGGTACCAATTAATTTTATTGGACAATGATTGGTTGGTAAGCCTAAATTTTTTCATTTCTAATAGAGCATCGTTATTACAAGGTCTCTTCCCTGCAAGTTTTGAGCTAGAACAAATCATGATCTCCGACCCCAAAAACTCCCACACACCAATTTTCAATAGAATCTGACCATAATCACTTTGTGTGCTGTGAAATGGATCATTCCATGTTTCAGTGTTCGGTCGATACTTTCCGGTCTCCCTCTTTCCTTTTCCCCAATTCCTCCTTTATTTTCAGGTGCATCCTAATAGTAATAATGATGAAGTCTCCTAGAGTAAAACACTCCGTAAGCAAAATACCTCTCCATTCGGATTTCCGGGCGAGAGGTACTCGAGGGG
Source organism: Gonioctena quinquepunctata (assembly GCA_018342105.1). Classification (NCBI taxonomy): domain Eukaryota; kingdom Metazoa; phylum Arthropoda; class Insecta; order Coleoptera; family Chrysomelidae; genus Gonioctena; species Gonioctena quinquepunctata. The sequence continues at coordinate 32,821 of JAFIRS010004428.1, forward strand.
ACTCAACATTAAAGATTAATTTTTGCAACATCCGCGGACTCAACAAGAACATCAATGACGTCCACCATCACCTACAGACGAAAAAACCGGATATTCTGGCTTTAACAGAAACACAAGTAAACTCGTCCACCAACAAGGTCCATATGCTTTGTCCTGGTTACGAACTCCATTCTCGATTCAGGTTCAAAGGTGGAGTCTGCCTTTACGCTAAGGCTAACCTTTCATGCCAGCGTGAAGAGAGTTTGGAACCGAAAGACTTTGATGTGATGTGGTTCAAGCTATCTGATACCAAACTGACTAGGTTCCTCTGCTGCCTTTACCTATCACCTAATGAACCTTCATATAACGACCTCTTTGAGTTTTAATCACTCAAACTGGACTACATTCAGGAGAACCATCCAACAGCTGAAACCATAATCATGGGAGACTTTAATGTACATAACGCTGCCTGGCTCAAATTCTCTAACAAAACAGATGATGCGGGTCGTCAAGCCGAGGCCTGCGCCATCACTCATGGTCTAGAACAACTGGTCTAGCTACCAACCCGCATGCCTGATGTCAACAACCAGTCTGCCAATACACTAGATCTTTTCCTCACCACCAATCCTGACCCGTATAGAATAGAAGTTTGTGCCCCACTCGGAAACTCTGATCATACCCTCATCCCCACAACATGCTCTTTCCATTTACCATCGAGCTCCACAATACCACCACGTCTCATGTGGCATTACAATTCGGCCGACTGGGAAGGTCTTCGTATGTTTTTCTCAGCGTTTCCATGGAAGAGAGTTTGTTTCTCTTCAGTAGATCCAACACGATGTGCTGAGACAATTTCTGAAATCATCATGTTGGGGATGCAAACCTACATACCGAATACCAAAAGAAGAACATCATCCGATAAGACCTGGTTTAACAGAAACTGCTCTAGAGATGTGGCTTCCAAACAGGCAGCATACCATCGATGGCTAAAAAATCCGGGCCCTGAGACCAGAGCAGCATATGTCGAGGCTAGAGGCATATGCAAAGAGACAATAGAATGCTCAAAGGATGCGCACAATGCCAAAATAAGATCAAAACTTGCTGAATGTCCTAACGGATCCCGTTCATTTTGGTCTTTCGCCAAAGCTGTGGGAAGAAACTTCACTTCCAGCTCATTTCCTCCTCTAACCAAAGAAGATGGAACACTAGCAACGACTGCCCAGGAAAAAGCCAATATCTTTGCGCACCTATTTGCTGGAAATTCCACTCTGGATTCATCGGGAAAACAACCCCCGAACATTACACCTATTGACAGTCACATGCCCGAGATAACCTTTCGCCAACGTACTATCAGAAAGATTTTGCTGGGTCTCAACACCAACAAAGCCTGTGGATCTGACGGAATCCCGCCGATTGTTCTCAAGAAATGTGCCCCCGAACTAACACCTGTTCTTTGCAAGTTGTTCAACCACTCTCACAATTTGGGGGTATTTCCGTCCAATTGGAAAATTGCAAGAGTACAGCCAGTCCCTAAAAAAGGCAAAAAGGCCCTACCTAGCAACTACAGACCTATCGCACTGCTATCTATTATTTCAAAGGTCATGGAAAAAGCCATCAACATCGAGCTCATGGAATATCTGGAAGACTCAGGAATTGTCAACGATAGGCAATATGGCTTCCGCCATCAGAGATCAACTGGTGACCTGCTCGCTTACGTCTCACATATATGGCAGCTATCTATTGAAAAGTATGGAGAAACTTTAGCTGTGGCATTAGATATCTCCAAGGCGTTCGATCGAGTTTGGCACCAGGGACTCCTCGCCAAGCTTCCGTCTTATGACTTGCCCCCTTAGCTGTGTTTTCTGCTTGCTAGTTTTCTCTCAAACAGGTCTCTCCATGTAGTGGTCGATGGAGTTTCATCTGACACTCTACTCATAAATGCTGGTGTTCCGCAAGAATCTATTCTCGCACCAACACTATTTCTACTTCACATCAACGACCTGTTGAAAGCAACTTCATGTCCAGTACACAGCTTTGCCGATGATAGTACCCTCCATACCGCTTTCTCTTCCAGGGCCCCTATATCAGCCCGTGAAACCAGAAATGAACGAGGAAGAAATGTTAATAATATAAATATGGACTTAGCAACAATTCCCGAGTGGGGATCTAATAACTTGGTAGAATTCAATGCAAACAAAACACAAGCATGTCTTTTCTCTAAAAAAGCCGATCTCACAGTGCCTAACATAACTTTGTCAGGAGTAACCATATCACTGAAGTCATCCATATCGATGCTTGGTATTACTATCAGCAATAACCTTTCCTGGGAAAATCACGTGAGGTCCATTGCCAAAAGTGCATCACAAAAACTTGGTTTTTTGTTTCGTGCCAAGAGCTATTTCACCCCCACTCAGCTGCTTATGATCTATAAGGCACAGATCCGACCTGTCCTGGAATACTGTTCCCATATTTGGAGCGCGGCACCTAAACATATCCTGAGGCTATTGGATTCTGTCCAAAAAAGGGCAATTCATCTCGTCGGTGATGCCTCGCTTACAAACTTGCTCACTCGTCTGGAACACCGTAGAAAAGTTGGCGATTTGTCTTTATTTTATAGATATTTTCATGGGCGATGCTCTTCTGAAATATCAACAATCGTTCCTGCTTTGGCAGTCTATTCGAGACTAACCCGTCAAGTTCAGTCATCACACCCCTTCGTGGTCACTTTGGAGACCTGCAGAACATCACTTTCCAAAGACTCGTTCCAACGAACAGCGAGGCTTTGGAACTCATTGCCTAGGGAGGTGTTCCCCGAGGCATACAACCTCCAGAAATTTAAGAAGAACACCAACTCCTACCTTCTTTCCCTTGGTTCCCACGGTGTTCTCTGAACATTACAGGATATCCCTTTTCGTGGGAACCAGAACATAAAAAAAAAAAAATAATCACAAAACACCGTCCCCCATCTTGGAGCCGCAATCTTGAATTTATGAATTTTGACACTAAATTCGAAATCTCCGACCCCGAAAACCCCCGCATACCAATTTTGAATCATATTGGCCCATATTCACAACACTCGTCCTGCATTTCGCATTTATGAATTTTGACAAACATTTCATAATCTCCGACCCCAAAAACCCCCACATACCAATTTTGAATCAAATCGGACCTCATTACAAAACTCGTCCGCCATCTTGAATTCATGAATTTTGACAAAAATTTCATAATCTCCGACCCCAAAAACCCCCACGTACCAATTTTGAATCATAAAACTCGTCCGCCATCTTGAAGCCGCCATTTTGATATTGAAACACTCATTTCAAAGTGTCAATTCAAAAGAAATGTTTCTAACATTTTTCTATCTTTGCAGAGTGAGCTTGCTTGTAGAAAATACGTTTTCCGATATATCGTTCAAAAATTTTTGGAATTTTCTAGAAAGTCTTTTGCCTGGAAATTTTCCTGAGTGCGAGTTGCGGTCATATCATCTGATTGAATCACGAAAGCAAAAATCAGCCCAAAATTAAACATTTCCAAAGTGCTTTCCATGCTCATCTGATAAAATTATCCGCATCCAGAGAGAACGGTGCTCCATAATCTCCCTTTCACAAAGCTAGGACAGTGCACATAAAAGGCCGCCTCATCAAAAGCTCTTTTCAGGGCCATTTTTCATTTTATTCATCAACAAATGCTCTTTATTGTTCCATTAATACGGAGTTATTGCTCAATTCGGATATTCCAATTGCATCACGTGATCCAGCAGAGCAATCAAATGCTGAAAATACCTCATTTACCGGATAATGAAATTTCCCGCTCTCGTGGACGGAATGGAAAAAGCATTTCTGATAACATCAGGGATAGTCAACAGTTTTTTCGGAATTCGTCATCCGTATCACATTAAGCATAGTACTTTCAAGTTCGGTAAATTGATTGTAATCGACGAGAACTCAGTTATTTCGAATTCGCAGTTATCAAAACCGGAATTGAAGGCACGTTATTTACGTCATTCTCAAACAAACGGACCAGTTGAGTAATATTATGCTTTTCTTGACTTTTCATTGGGATTATAACCTTCCACAATCTGGTATAGTATATTAAACAACAAGGTTTGAAAACGACTCTTTGCACACGAGACAAATTGGTGGACTGAGCCGAAGGCGGAGTCCACAAGTTGAGCGAGTGTGCAAAGAGGTTTTCAAACGAGTTTTTGGAACGTAGTTCCTTATCGCGTGTTGCGAACGGGGGCTAGACGGAATAAATTAAGACCAGAAGTTGTAACAAGACTTTCGCTATGGTTATAAGCCGTGCAGCGTGCGCGTGTTTCTCTGTCTGTCTCTCTCTCTCTCTCTCTCTCTCTCTCTCTCTCATAGAAAGCAAGCCAGTTATTTTCGTTTCGTCTTTCTATTTCACATTGAACAGTGTGGTGTCGCGACGATTGTTTTTGTTGAGTGTATACAGGTTTTGTGTACATAATAAATAATAAAAAATAATAACAATAATGAATCCTGACAGTGTTTCTGCACAAGTTCCGGATATTGCTGATGGAGTTAGGTGGGTAGAGATTTTATACAGACAATAATAAATGCTTATGTATTTTTAGCAAGTACGCATTATAACCTCTCTTTAATATTGTGCTAACCAAGTCATACGCGTTATAACCTCTTCCTTATTGTGTATTCAGCAAGTGTACGCGTCATTACTTTAATAAATTTAAAAGTAAATTATATTTTAACATTACAATATCAAATGCGTTCTAACCTATACGCTGTTATGTTTAGAAGTCGAAGATATATATATATATATATATATATATATATTGTTATGTAATGTGAATTGGTAAATATATATTTTGTTATTATTTTAATAATTAATATGTTTTTGCACCTAGTTGGGCTCCATTTTTTTATGTTTTGATGAATTGAAAAATATAAATTTGTTTTTATATAATGAATGAAGCTAATAGTTTTCGTTATTCTTTGAGAGCCAAATTTATATGATATAAATAGATATTTCTGCCCCTGTAATAATAATTGCCAGCGAACGTCACTGTTCTCTCGTCATGCTACCAACAATTATTATTTTGCCTTGCCACGGCTAGACAACAGCTGGTACGCTCTTTTCTCAAAAGGTGGCCGGTTCAAAGCAATAGATACACTGCCACTGGTGACTAACTTCAGTTTATTGAATGATCTTTGTTATGTTAGTTGATCATTGTGAGAATATGAACAACCAAATATAAAAAAACAATTATCTCCTTTATTCAGGAAGACTTCAAATTACCTGGCCTACGAGAAATAACTTATTACTAGAGTGAATCAAACAAATATTCACGAATAATAATGATAAATCAGATCATGGATAGATAAACAGAACCTCACTTTTCGTGAATGTAAAATTTTCTGTTATTGTTCAAAGAAAAGTGAACAAGCGTTCTTCGAATGTGCAATTGGTTATTTGTGAAATAGTTCTGGACCGGAAATACACTATGAAAGTTTTTATACCTGGTTGGAACTGTTGGTGTTCAAACTATACCATAAAACAGGATGTCTCCTCTGTTCATTCGCTGTCAGGACTGCAATACCAGTATCAGGAACGATATTGATGTGGAAATCAGCATCAGGATTCGTGGTTATATTATATCATTAAGGTGATATTTGTTTTTGTTTCCCAAATGATGGAATTATTACATTTTCTTATTAATAAAATTTGTGCGTGCTATTTGCTTGGAAATATTTTTTCATCTCCTGGAGGCTTTGTTTTTCTGTCGCTTAGATACATCTTTTTCCTGTTGTTTTCCTATTTGAAATTTTGAATTCGCGCACTAAATTGTCACTTTTCACTGTTTGTATTTATCTTACTCAATTTATATATATCGAGCTATTTTTCCATACTTATTACTATTTACAAATTCTAATAATAATTGCTTATGATACCCTCTCGTTGCTATTCTCTCACAATTTCTAACTTTACACCTGACCATCTATTCTCTGATTGGCTATTTTTCATGAAGACGTTTGCTGTTCTCTCATTGGCTACTTTTAGTTAGCTACAATTTCATGTAGAGTGTGTTTCTAGTTTATAAATGTGTTGATTTCCTTTTATTCTTGCAAATTTTGTAAAATTTAGACTTTTAGTTGTCTTTTGAACAATTATGGGTTATGATAATTTTGACAGTGTATACAATTGATTGTTTTATCGTAATTCGACATTTTGTATCTATCCATATTATACAAAGGCTTATAAATAAATAGAACTTCAAAAGTTATTCAAAAACAAATCTCTTGGAACTAATAACTAATCAATAATTATTCTTTTTTATGGTTTATTTCTTTTTAAAATATTTAACTGGTTTTTCATAACATAACAATATATATATATATATATATATACACTCTGTTGTGTTTACAAAGTCCCGCGCATCTATGACGTGTACGAAGGAATAGACACACAGAGTGCATATATATATATATATATATATATATATATCTTAAATATTATTATAACTTAAAAAAAAAATTATTACAATTCCTTCACTAATTAATCGAAAGGAACTTCGTTCCATCCGGGTGTCCTTCGACACCTCTCAAGTTTTTTTACGATACTTTTTATACGACAGTAAATAGAAACCATACAAATCTTAGTTTTCTTTGTAAAACTCGTTTTCATTAGGAAAACTGCTAAAACTAATAAAAAACTAATATTTAATATGTATGGTAACATGGGAGCATTCCTTAAAAATTTCCTGACTCATTCAATAATCATCCTGCGTTGGTAATAAATGAAGTGACTGAAGAGCAAGTATTAGTCTCATTGAAAAAATTAAAACCCAAATAAACTAGTGGACCTGACAATATCCCCTCCTTTGTTTTACGAGATTGCGCAGCTGCATTCGTGAACCCCCTTCGTACATTATTCAAGTTATGTCTTTCAACTAATACATTTCCTACACTATGGAAATAATCTAAAATCATACCGGTCTACAAGAAGGGGGCTAAATCAGACATTTGCAACTACCGCCCTATAGTAATTATACATAATTTCTCGAAAACCTTCGAGATCCTACTTTATGATGACTTATACGCATGTAAACAATCAAATCAGCCCAAGTCAACATGGTTTTTTCAAAGGAAGGTCAACGATAACGAATTTAATTTGTATCACGGAACATTTATCTGATACTATCGAGGGGAGCTCTCAATGTGATATAATTTATACGGATTTCTCGAAGGCCTTCGATAGGCTTGATCATGGAATTCTTCTCCACAAACTGTCGAATTTCGGACTGACCCCTATTCTCACATCTTTATTTCAATCCTTCCTCCATAATCGTAAGCAGTATGTCAGTTTCCATGGTCAAAAGTCTATTGAAGTTCTCCCCACGTCAGGTGTCCCCCAAGGGTCCAACCTCGGGCCTTTATTTTTCATAATGTTTATTAATGACATTGTAGCTACTTTCTCCGTCGCTCACTTACTGTATGCCGATGATCTTACTGTATGCCGATGATCTCAAGATTTAATTATCACCACAGAAGACTGTACTCTTCTCCAGGATAATCTAGATCGCCTTAATCTCTGGTGCATCGAGAATAGCTTATTCCTGAATGTTTCTAAATGCCAGGTTATGTCTTTCACCGCCAAGCGGAATCCAATTCTTCACAATTATAAACTGGACAATGTTGTATTGGAAAGACCCGACACCTTCAAAGATCTAGGAGTAACATTCGACAAAAAAAACTATTTTGCAAAACGTATCGAGCTATTCACCAAAAAAACTTATAGATCATTAGGATTCATAATCAGAGTGTCAAAAGATTTTGGAAGGAATGAGATAACTCTTCTGCAATTATAGTTCACATTTGTTAGATCAAATTCAGAGTATGCATCAATTGTTTAGGCACCATTTTATCAGGTATATATATCTTATTTAAAAAATATCCAACGAACATTTTTGAAGTATCTATATTTCAAACGTGATGGCAACTACCCAGACGTAGGTTATCCACATGAACAACTAATTTCTAGCTTTCCAGTCGATTCACTTGAATCTCGTCGAAATAGGGCACATCTTATATTCCTTTCCAATCTAATTCACAACAATTTGGACTGCAGCTGCATTTTGGATATATTGAAGTTTCATATTCCTAGACTCGCATCTCGGAGAAAAATTACTTTCTTTCTTCCACTTTGTCACACCAATTTTAAATCGAATGCACCTGTTTATAAGATGTGCAATACATATAATAAGATGAATGAAACCATTGACATTTTTTGTTGCAGTGTGGCCTCCATAAAAAAACTGGACTGTTCTGTTTTCGTCCAATGATTTATATTAATGTATATAGCTAACATGTTGATCAGTTCATGCTGTATATTCCTATTCTGTAATTGGATCTTGTATCTGTTGAATAGCGTGATAAAAAAAAAAATTGGCGAGGAAAAGCATTATTATTCATCACCTTCTTTGCGCGTTATCAGTACAGTTATCCAAAGCATAGTCGTCGTTTTTCTGTTGCATCCCAGCAGACAATCCTTGTTCTGGTTCCATGAGAGCAGAAGACACTGACGACTCTATTTTTTTTTTGAACTTTATTATTTTATTTCTCAAAAAGTCACCAACAAAGCCCTCTGCAACTGTACTGGATTTCCACCTTCCATGTCGTTTGAGGGCTAGCAGATCTGAGCCAGAATTCACTAACATTGTAGCCGATGAACGCCAAAAGCAGTGTACCGTGTAAGATTCTGGATTCTCTAACATCAAAAACTTGTCAATTTCTTCAGCCATGTTGACAATTTTGTTGATGCCAATGGTCTGGCTTGTTCATTTTTTGTTTTGATAGTTCGAAAAAACCTGCCTCTCTTCATTTTGGGAGGCACAGTACTCCTTCAGGACGGTGTAGAGGTTTTCTGAAACCGTAAAGGACATTGGTATCTTCGTTTCTGTTTTTATCTGTTTGATCAGCATAGCACTGCCGAAATCTATGTTGTGATTTGCAGTTAACGTTGGGCATCGAATAAGTCGTCCACAATGTCGAGAATTTATATTTTTTGGAAAGTTCTTAGAAATACACCATCACTGCATTTTCCGAGAAAGTCTCGACATTATTGGCCAGTTTCCATTCCATAAATCGTTTCAACTCAGCTTCATTATTGCTTCTTGATTTTGTGGGCAGCAGTTGGGAACTTATGAGGTTTGCTCTATGCGAAATGTCTGCAGAATCCAATATTTTCTTTAACAAACTTTGGAAACAACAATTTTTTGAAGTATCCAATCAACAAAACAATAGAGCCGTGACGGAAAATCGAGGGGACTGTATAAATTTATAATTTCGTATAGAAAAAAAAACGCGAAATAGATTAAGAGATAAAAAATAAGAGAAAAATCCTGAATATATTCTATTTTATTTTTTGTTACTGAAAATCCTGAAAAACTGTATACTATAATATGGTCTGGAGGAGAACAGTTATTTCAGGGCATGTCTGGAATAATCACATTGAACAATCTCTTTCATCTATTTGGCTATATGATTATACATTTTACGTCCATTATGGTATATCGAATACTCCACTAGTTTTGTTCTTGGGTTTGGGAGATTAAGTAGGTTATTACTTGTTTGACTTGTAACATGATAACCCGGATTACTAGAAAACTTGCACTCATGTTTGTGTATCAGAGAAACAGTTTCCATGATGAAAATTGAGACAATGGTAAGTATTTTGTTTTCTAAAAAGCTCTTTACAAGACTCTCTAGGGTGAGCTTTGCATACATTTCTCACAGCTCGTTTTTGTACGACTAAGACTGAACCCAGCAAGCAACCATTACACACCCCCCAAAATAGAATACCATACCTAAGGTGGGCATCCACTGAATCATAGTATGCCATCTTTCTGGCTGAAATCCTGGTTCTCTTACAACAACCCCCACTGCGTAACATCCAGATGCTATTTTGTTATTGAGATTATGAACGTGATCTTCAAATTTCAATTTCTTGTATAGGAGGAGACCAAAAAATATTTCTTTTCAATCACCTTGTTGTTCAATGATATGTTGTCCAGGGTGCATCTGAAAGATACATTAATTTTTTTAATATTGAATGACAGTTTGTTAGCATCACACCAATCCTCAATTTTGTTGAGATCCAATGTGATATTATTTTTCAAGTCTACCACGGTTTTGCTATGCTACATGATGGTTATATCATCCGCAAAAAAGTGAGTTTTCCAATTGAATCGAAGACATTGATATCATGAACATATAAAACAAACAGTAATGGACCTAACACAGATCCTTGAGGAACTTCAAATTTCATATTCATTTCTTGCGAGTGTGATGTTGTTTTCACTATCTGTTTTCAACCAGCCAAATATGATTGAAACCAGCACAGTGTTTTTCTCCTGAAGCCATACACTATTTCAACAATGTACCATGATCTACACAGTTGAAAGCTTTTGACAGATCACAGAACACCGACGCGACAAGTTCTCCATTGTTTATTTCAGAATGAACTTCATAAAAACAAGGAGAAGAATAGCATCATGAGCACTTTTGTTACTCCGAAATCCAAACTGATTTGCACTAATTATATTTTGGGTGATTGAAAATGCGTTCATTCTCCTTTTTACAAGTTTTTCTATGATCTGAGCTATTGTTGGGATGAGAGATATGGGGCGAAAGTTAGAAGGGTGTCCCTAGTCCTCCACCTTTATGTAGAGGAACAACAATGGAAGTTTTTAAGAAATCGGGGAATGTGCCAGATTGAAACGAAAGATTTATAACCATTACGAATATGTTCAAGGCATTCTCAGGAAGATTCTCTATAATAGAAACTGATATCTCATCAATACCTGCGTTTTTTTTTTTTATTCGGGAGAATTTCCACTAATTCTAAAATGTTCGAGTTGTAAAAGGTTAATTTCCATCTATGTCAAATGTTTCTAGGTTTCTCAAGGGATCATATGGACACGGGCTTAGACTATTATTCAACTTTCTTGCAATAATGCAGTAAAGTCATTTAATTCATTTGGGTTTAAAGGAGTATTGATCATCTTACGACGTTTCACTCTAAGATCATTTATTATTTTTGAAACCAAATAATTCAACAAAAAATAATTAAATCATTGTTTTAGTACACGTCTCAAATAAAAGCCTGCCTTCAAAAGGGTTTTTTGATAGTTATGTTATTGTTTCAAGGTTATTATTAAACCTATATTTGTGAGATTTACTTTTTTTCGGTTCGATCTGAAAGTGGTTTTACAAGTTTTATATATAAAGATATTCTGGGTTAGTAGCAGCTAGTATCATTGATTGAATCAGAAAACCCATTATTTATTATGAGCAACTGTCAAGTGTTACATTTTTTTATCTAGGTTCATTTTGATACATTCCTGTGGCCCAAAATGCACTCTAGTTTGTGGGAGACCAACCCGAAACATCCACTGAATTCATTTTGGGTAATCGATTGTCTGGCGATGACTCCACACTTTCTCTCACCCCAAATCATACCTGCAAACTACCGTTATTCGATCATTTATCATGAACTGAAGTAGGTTGGACAGCAACGATCTTGTAAATTTCTTCCGTCCCATTTAAATTTCCTTCTGTTTTCAGCGGGAAATACTTTTTCAGATTCTGGACGTATTCTTGTTTTTTTAGTTGCAAACATCTCATTGTTGGAAAAACTCCAATTTTACAACTTCTTGGAATGCGAAGAGTTTCCTGTCGATAAATTCGGTGAAACTGGGGGAAAATTGAATACGAAGGAAAACTGAGAAAAAAGTTACTTGAGTTATTGTCGGCGTTAGGAAAAATATCGATGTTGGTATCGATACAAAGGTCGATTCATCATTTAATCTTGAAGTTGATGCATATTTTGTTTGTATTACTCGTCGAATTTCTTTGGTGTTTCAATATAGCGTTCGAAAAGGAAATAAAAACTTAAGAAAACACGAGTAAAACAATGATGAACTGACTGCAAAAAGAAAACAGTTATGTAACTTTGACGGGCTTCGTAAAAAGGTATCAGATGATGACTTGAATGAAAAATACGTTCAATTGAAAAAGGAAGTGAATAATCAGATTGAATTCGAGAAGAAAAATACTACAAAACATCATTGACAACTCTAGTAACAAAAACCAAACGACAATGGTCCATAGTAAATAAGGCCAGAGGCAAACAGAAAAATACCCTAAATGACCGAAATTAATTACGACCATAAAATTATAACCGATGCAACCAGAAAAGCTGCTGCTCTCGGCGATTACCTATCTACATCTATTCAGAAAAAAATTCAGATCATTTCGGCGGAAATCTGAGTCCCGAATGCATTCAAAGTGAACCCTCTATACGACCATGTTTTTCACACCGGTAAATGAAGAAGATGTTATTAAAGCAATCGATTTCCTACCGAATAAAAAATCCAGTGGTCTAGACGAAATTCCGGCATCAGTGATAAAACAGTGTGAGTATATTATTTTTCCAGTCCTTGTCCTTATAATGAATATGTCAATTATACAGGGGAAATTTCCCTCCAGTTCAAAACTAGCTTCGGTTATTCTACTCCATGAAGACCTAGTGAATGCGATGTCTCTCCTGCGTCAATGTTACGAATGATTTCTGGTGAGTACTCTCTTTTGGAAAACATTCTTCTTTGCCTCATTCATCTTTATGAGTTCTTAATTAAGACTGGAATAGAAAATCAAATAACTATCTGAATGGAAATGCAAATTTTCAATTTCAGATTTTTTCTTTTGAGTTAGGGCCTTTTCAGAATATCTATCAGATGTAGTTCAATGTCCAGCGTGGCTTTAGCCGGGGAAGTAGTTGTTTTCTGTTAGACATTCACAAAAAATAACTTCATTTTAATCGTGGATTTTTCAATTCACAGAAGAATCTTTCTATCAATATTCAATTGAGAATGTTTCCCTTTTCAACATGACCCAAGTGATGTCAAAAACTACCGAGCATCTCCCTGTTGAGTATTTTCTTCAAAATAATAGAAAAAATTTTCGCCCAAAGGGTTGATGTATATCTGAGATCATTTAATATAATCACGAACAATCAACTCGGCTTCAGAGAGTGGCCGACTACACTCAACATATTCATGACAAAATGGATCGCGGAGAATATGTGGTGCCGTATTATTCGACATAACGAAGGCGTTCGACATAGTAGAAAAATCCTTCGTTAATAAAAAGCTGGATAGGCTGGGCATACGTGGATAAAAATAAAAATTGATAATGTGTTTTCAAACGAAATTGACATCGATCTAGGAACTCCTCAAGGAAGTGTCCTGGGACCGTTGATTTTCCTGATATTTTTTTAACGATCTACCCGCCCATTTAAACACAAGCAAAAGTTCTTATGTATGCCGATGATACATCAGTAATATCGCACAGCTCAGAAACTGAACTATCCAAAAATATTGCTAGGGACAAGCAAATGAATGTATTTTATTTTCTAAATCGAAAACCGTCCGCGGGACGAAAAAAACGGAAGACACCATCTTCATGAAAAAGATAGAGGACTATCACAAAAATAATACTTATTTGGGAAAAAGACAGTGGCGTATCATTATTCTGATCAAAAATATGACAGGGCATGTGTAATGTTCTGGAACTAATACACAATATGAGATTTGGTAATGATTTATTGTTCCTGAATTTACACTTCACACATCTAACATCAAATCGTATATGACATATATATTGCCTAGTGTCGCTCCGCGACACCTGTGTTCCATTAACTCTTAATTAGCGCATGCGCTAATTAAGAGGTAGAATATATCACATATCTTACCTCTAAAAAAATACATATTAATCGTAATACCTTTTTAAATTTCGGTGTAGATTAACCTATTAATTACATAACAATAAAAATACATTTCACATTTCTGTGTAGATTAATCTATAATTGGCTGTTTTACTCTTTTTGGTCGTCCTCTTACTTTTTCCCTATCTGATATGTTAGGGCTCTCATCAGTTCCTGAAGTTCTATTTGATTCATCTACAAAAATATCCTTTTCCTGACTGATCAGAATTATTATCTGTGATGCCCGTTTCGCTTTCTTCCAAAAGTGTTTCGGAATGCTGGTATTTTGATTGATTTAAATGTCTCTTCCATGTAATACCATTCACTTCCGGAATTGTTGCCAAATATGTAGAACGACCAATTTTTTTCAAAATTGTACCTTTAACCCAAACAATTTCTGGTAAATTACTGTAGTCTTTGACAGTCACTTGTTCACCTACACTAAATTCTAATTATCTCCTACCTTTGTAATATTTTCATCTGTTTCTCCTGTTGTAATGGAACTAGATTTTCAATGTCTGAATTTGTAACCTGTATTTGTTTTTCTGGCATCATCAAGTCAAAACGTGTTATCGATTTTCTTCCAAACATTATTTGAGAAGGACAAACTCCCGTAGTACAATGAATTATATTACGATGATCAAATAGAAATTTATTTAATACTTCCTTCAATTCGATTACTCGATTTTTTTCCAGTGCATTTTTGAGGGCATTTTTCACGGTTTTTACAACGTTTTCCGCCGCACCATTTGAAGATGGATGAAACGGAGGGGAGGTGACGTGGCCTACCGCATTCTGAGATAAAAATAACTGAAATTCTTGTGAGGTAAATGTACTAGCATTATCCGTTACTAAAGTATGGGGAAGCCCAAATTTGGCAAACAGCGTTCTCAACACATCTATGGTTATTTTTGATGTAATTGTGTCCATTACAAAAACTTCGACCCACTTTGAGTAAGCGTCTAGAACAATCATAAACTGTTTGTTCAAAAATGGACCAAGGAAATCTAAATGAAATCTCGACCAAATTTCAGTTGGATACGGCCACGGATTCAAAACTGCCTTGTTAGGTGACTTTTTATTGGTGAGGCAATTTCCACAAACTTTGCAAATTTCTTCGATTTGTCTATCTAATCCGGGCCACCAGAAATATGATCGGGCTAAGCTCTTCATTTTCACTACCCCCACATGGGTTGAATGTAGCTGTTGTAGCAAGGGTAGTTGTAATAATTTCGGAATTATTATCCGATTGTTCCGTAAAACACAATCCGATTCTAAACTCAATTTGTTTCTCACTCTGAAAAATGGTTTGAATTTGTTCTCAACTGTTCTAGGCCAACCAATGAATATATTTTTTTTCAATTCCACTTAAAAAGAAATCTTCCAAAGTTTCCTCGCGAATCAATGAAAATGTCAACGAAAAATAATTATTCTCAGTGAAATAGTTTATAAAATCTATATCTGGGAAATTATTCTCAAAACCTTCTTCCATTTCAAGTGGCAGTCGTGATAATGAATCCGCATAATTTTTCTGTTATTGTACATATTCAATTTTATAATCAGAATTTGATAAAATTAACGCCCATCTACGTAGCCTATTTGCTGAGAACTGGGGAATTCCCTTTTCGGGATTGAATATGTATGTCAACGGTTTGTGATCAGTAATCAAAGTAAATTTGATTCCATAAAGGTATTAGAAAAATTTTGTTACCCCAAAAACTAATGAAAGGGCTTTTTTCTCGATCCGACCCATTTTTTGTTCCGAACCGGATAAAGTTTGGCTCGCATAAGCAATAGGTTTTTCCGACCCGTCCGGCATCAAGTGACTCAGAACTGAACCGATACCATACTGAGAAGCATCCGCACACAAACGTATGGGCAATCCCGGGTTGAAATGGACTAAGACGTCCACCAATATTAAATTTTTTTCCCTTATTAAATGATCTGTCACACTCATCCGACCAATGCCATCTCATATTGGCTATGAGTAATTTATATAAAGGATGTACGGTCATGGCCAGATTAGGTATAAATTTTCCATAAAAATTTATTAATCCCAAAATTGATTTCAAATGCGTTACATTCTGCGGTACTGACGCATTTTTAATCGCCAAAATTTCATCTTCCGATGTATGCACCTCCTTTTCACTCATAACGAGTCCTAAATATGAAATTTCAGATTTGAAAAATTCACATTTTTCTACAGCTATCCGTAATCCGGCCTCTTTCAACCGAGTGAAAACCTTATTCAATCTCTCAATATGTTGTTCACGACTAAGATGTCGTCCAAAAAAACTATGGTTCCTTCAATATCTTGTAACAAGGAATCCATTATTTTTTGAAATTTGGATGACAGGCTTGCTATGCCATAAGGAGCCCTAGTATACTTAAACAATCCCCTTTGGGTGGAAATCGTTTTGATTCTTCTTCTAACAAAATTTGTTGATAGGCCGAGGATAAGTCTTATTTTGTGAAATGTTCACCTCCTTGTAACTTTACCAGCAGGTCCTCTATTTTTGGTAAGGGATATTTACCAATTTCTATATGGGAGTTAAGTGTTACTTTGAAATCCCCGCATATCCTAACACTACCTCCTGGTTTCTAAACAGGGACGATGGGTGTACCCCAATCGCTATAATCAACTGGTTCTATAACACCCAAAGCCTGTTACCTCTCCAGCTCCGCTTCCACCATTCCTTTTATTGCGTATGGTAGCGGACGGGCCCTAAAAAAATTCAGTGTTACCGAATCAGAATTCAAGTTTATTTTTATTACGCCCTTTGCAAATGTGCCAATTCCGGGCTGAAATACATCTTTATAATTTTCCCTTAAAAATTGGAGGTACTTTCGGAAAATCTATGAAATTCAATTTTGAAATACTTAGGTCAAAACGACAAAAAAAAATCTTGTCCCAGTAATGGCGGACCTGTATTAATAACATAAATATCCAAACTAGATTTCTTATTTTGATGAATTATGTGACATTCAATATATTCTATAGGAGAAATTTCGTCCCCATTGTACAGTTTGAAAATTTTACTCGTAAATATCAAAGGTTTGTCAATGAAATATTGCTTTTAAAAAAATTCTGAAACAACACTAAGGGAAGATCCTGTATCTAATGTAGAACCAAAAGGTTTGTTTTCAATAATTACGTCGACGTTAATCGAATTCACTTGACCATCAATATTAAATAAGGAATAATCAGATGACTCCAGAAAATGCGGTGAGTTTCAGTAAAACAGGAGAAACAGATAAAATATTACAAGGGTAGGAGATTATTACAATTTAGTGTAGGTGAACAAGTGACTGTCAAAGTCTGCCGTAATTTACTAATCTAATATATAAAATTCTCGTGAAACGGTGTTTGTAATTAAACTCCTCCGAAATGGCTCGACCGATTCTCATGAAATTTTGTGTGCATATCGCTTAGGTTTGCGAATCATACAACATCTATTTTTCATTCCCCTAAATGTTAAGGGTGGTCCACCCCTTAATTTAATTTTTTATTTTTCAGACAAAATTTGTTGTTTTCATTTTTTCATGATACATCATTCAAAAATACATACAACCCTGAATTTTCACCCTTCTACGATCAACCCCTATTTTTCCACCGCGATTTTTATTCTCAGGGTTGCAAGATGGCAATCGAATATAATAATTGTGGTACGATAAATTCTTATTCAGAGTTTCAATTTCCTTCAATTATGATATTTTTCTCAATTCAATTTGATCTACCGCCCTCGCCGGAAAAACGGGAAAATGGGATAACGGGATAACATGATAAGGGGATAAGCGGGAAACGGGATAACGGGATAAAGAAAAAATGGGATAACAGGAAAACGGGATAACGGGAAGGATAATGGGTGGGATAACGGGAATAACGGGATAACGAAAAATCGGGAGAACGGGATCACAGGATAAGGGGATAACGGGAAAACGGGATAATGGAAAAAAAAAAAACGGGATAACAGGAAAAGGGAAACGGATAACGGGATAACGGGATAACGAAAAAGGGAAAACGGGAAACGGGAAAGGAAGGGGAAACGGAAAAAGGGAAACAGGATAAAGAAAAAACAGGGTAATAGGAAAACGGCATAACGGGATAACGATTAAAAAGAGGTAACGGGACAACAGGAAGGGGAAGGAGTCAAAAGCATAATCAAGATGGAACAACATAAAGGAAAACAAAAATTCTACGTGGACGAGAGCTTTCGGGAAAAATATTCTAGGGAACATAGAAATTTGGACAGGACAACGTCTGTCTGGTCAGCTAGTCTGATATATAAAATTCTCGTGAAACGGTGTTTGTAATTAAACTCCTTCGAAATGGTTCGACCGATTCTCATGAAATTTTGTGTACATATCGGTTAGGTCTGTGAATTGGACAACATCTATTTCTCATCCCCCTAAATAATAAGGGTGGTCCACCCCTTGATTTTTCATTTTAGTTTTCAGATAAAATCTGTTGTTTTTATCTTTTTATGATACAGCATTCGAAAATACATACCACCCTGATTTTTTTTCCTTCTACGATCAACCCCTATTTTTCCATCGCGATTTTTATTTTATTCTATTTTATCCACAGATCCGCAATAGGGTTGCAAGATGGCAATCGAAGATAATAATTGTAGTACGATAATTCGAGAACGGGATAAAGAAAAAACGGGATGACAGGAAAACGGGATAACGGAATAACGAAGAAACGGAAAAACGGAATAACAGGATGGCAGGATGAGGAAATAACGGGGAATCGGAATAACGGATAAATGAAAAACGGGATAACAGGAAAATGGGATAACGGGATAACGGGAATAACAGGATAACGAAAAAACGGGAAAACGGGATGACAGGATAAGGGGCTAAGGGGAAAAAGGGAAAATGAAAAATGGGATAACAGGAAAACGGCATAACGGGAATAACGGAATAACGAAAAAACGGGATAACGGGATGACAGGAATAAGGGATAACGGGATAAAGAAAACCGGATAACAGGAAAATGGGATAACGGGAATAACGGGATAACAAAAAACGGAATAATGGGATGACAGGATAAGGGGATAACGGGAAAACGGAATACCGGGATAAAGAAAAAACGGGATAACAGGAAAACGGGACAACAGGAAGCGGAAGGAGTCAAAAGCATAGTCTAGATGCAACAACATAAAGGAAAACACAAAAAAAATAATTCTACGCGGACGAGAGTTTTCGGGAAAACATTTTTAGGGAACATAGAAATTTGGACAGGACAACGTCTGTCGGGTCAGCTAGTACACAATATAAGTTTAGGTACTGATTTATTGTTCCTGAATTTACACTTCACACATCTAACATCAAATCGTACATGACATATATATTGCCGCGACACCTGTGTTCCATTAACTCTCAATTAGCGCATGCGCCAATCGAAAGGTAGAATATATCACAGCATGTTAACAGGAACGCCACTGATGAATATTGAAAAATCCTTCATTATGGAAAAATGTACTTTTATGCGTACTTTGCATGTACCAAAATTGAAAGAAAAAGCAAAAGCGGTTTCAGATATATTGGAGAAGAACTGATTTTTCACACGCTTTATATCAGCTTCACTTGTATGTTTGTTTGTAACCGTATGTTTGTTTGTAACCCACTCCTTTGGGCGCGATTTTGACCCATTTCTAGACGTCCGAATAATTTGAAATTTGGCAGGTGTACATAATTCCGGTGACAATGCATTAAGAAATTTTTGTTTGAAAAAAAAATGGCGGCACTAATATGGCGTACGAGTTTTGTGATTATGGTCTGATTCGCTTCAAAATTGGTATCTGGGGGTTTTCGTGGTCGGAAATTATGATTCTTTTGTCAAAATTGAAAAATTCGAAATGGCGGCTCCAAAATGGTGGACGAGTTTTGTGATTATGGTCCGATCCTATTCAAAATTGGTATGTGGGGGTTTTTGGGGTCGAATATCATGATTCTATTGTGAAAATTGGAAAATTCAAGATGGCGGTTTCAAAATGGCGGCTGAGTTTTGTGATTATGGTCTGATTCTATTCAAAATTGGTGTGTGGGGGTTTTTGGGGTCGGAATATTATGATTGTTTTGTAGAAATTAAGAAATTCAAGATGGCGGCTTCGAAATGGCGGCCGAGTTTGTGATTATTGCAAATTCTAGTCAAAATTGATGTGTGGGGATTTTTGGGGTCGAATATTAGGATTGTTTTGTAGAAATTAAGAAATTCAAGATGGCGGCTTCGAAATGGCGGCCGAGTTCTGTGATTCTTTTCAAAATTGGTATGTGGGGGTTTTTGGGGTCGGAGACTATGATTACCTAATTTGACAAGATTATTCTATTTTTCGATTCCCAAAAAAAATAATATAAATAATAGTTAAAAAAAAATAAAAAAAAAACTTTTATAAATAAACCACACTAAAAAGTAGGAAATAAATAATAGTTTAAAAAACCTAAAAAACACGCTTTTATAGAAAACCAGACTAACAAAATAGAAAATAAGAAAAAAATGTATTTAATTTAAAAAAAAAGCGTGGGGTGCATGGTATCAATAATTATATAGTACATTACACACTTAGGGCAGTAAAGTAAGAAATGTCTCAGTTCACAGGTAATTGTTGGCCGAGGCAATACCATGCACCCCACGCTTTTTTTTGAATAAAATACATTCTTTTCTTATTTTCTATTTTGTTAATCTGGTTTTCAATAAAAGCGTGTTTTATAGTTTTTTTAAACTATTATTTATTTTGTTAAATTTCAATACATCCGGACCTATGTTTATATGAAGAATTTTTCTCAAAATCATCCATGGATTATCGCACTTCAGGATCAGCATTCAATTATGAAACACCCTGTATATCGAATTATCTTCCGCAATGAAATCGCTGTGCACCGCCTCGATATCAAGAACGAACATTTCGATAACTTTCTCGAAGTCAAAGGACAATTCATTCCGGAGTTATCAATTAACGCTCGGAGAGTTTTCAAAATAAACACCAGCAAATGCCTCCAATTTATCTCCAACCGACGCGCCTGAACGACCATTTGGAAACAATTCAACTCGAACCTCTGGCTAGTGTTTCTCCAGCACTTTAGGAACCGTCTAACGAGAAAAGTGTTTTTCAAATTTTACGTGCTTTCCGCGGCGTCGGAAAATTCGCTAAAACGTTATTTTCGTCCACAACAAAGAATGATTATTCCGTCGAGAGAAGTCTTGTTTATAACTGATCATCCATTATCTGCACCGATGAAAGGGTTTAATTAATGGATGATTTGAAGATAGCATGAATTAGAAATCCTCCGGACAAAGAATAATCCGCACCCGAATCTGTTCGGATTGTTTTCGGAGAATGGACTTTTTGAATGAACGAATTAAATGTAGGATAATCAAGAAGATAAAATGAAGGAAAGGATGGCGCGGCCACGGAAAGGTGGATATAGTATATCCATTCCTAGATGGATGGTTTATCGTTCACCCCTGATAAAACATAATAGGATTTGCGCTTCGATCGAAAATGCCGACCGTAGGCGGGCATTTAGTCTTTTAAAGTGGAACCAGAAATCTAAGAAGGTCGTAAATCAATAGTAGCCGACGTCCCACATTATTACCTATTGTTCGAAATATAGATAAGCAATAAAAGTTGTGTCCCCTCAAAGATTCCCAGGTCCGGATTGAAATATCTCATGAAATAGTTTGGCATTTTAATAATAGTGGGCTCTCCATTATTTTTGGCTTTTGTTGACAGTTTTGGATATATAACCTTGATCATATTTCTCATTTTGGTTTTATCCGAGAGTTTATAGAAAATTATTAAGGTAAAGATGAATATAAAATAAATAATGTAAATAAGTAAAATGTTCTATTTAAAACTGTGATTTGGTGTCCTCTTGATCATAGAAGAGGACGTATGCTTCTCCACTCACGATATATTTTGGTGATAGCGGTGATACTCTCGAGTCATTGTACTCGTGCCAAGTGCCTGCATAAGGGTGCCTACAGTAAGCCGTGTAGTGTCCGTTAAAAGTTGTTCCAATATGGTTGGATACAGCATACAAGTTGTAGCGACACGGAGCTGCGTTATCTACTGCATAAATATTCATATCTAATCCATCGAGAGGAAAGTCAATGAAAACATTTAGTTTTTCTCTGAATCTCTCCATCTGCGAAAATCTTTTCAAGTGAATTACTAAAATTTTGGGGAATTTAAGTATAGATAATGACTTCGTGCATTTTCTTCTTTCCTTGCATTTAGAACAAGTGGGTTTTTCGTCATCATCCAAAATTTCTTCCCTAGTAAACAAGTCTGAACATTGCGACAGTCTGAGTCTGCCAGTACTCTCTGGAATAGGGAGTGAAAGGTCCCAGATTGGGTTAAAAGTGACAGAACAATGGCCACAGAAAGTATATTTCAACGATGATTTCAGTTGACCAACAAAGTTATCGACAATTTTCGAGTTGTCCATTCGAAGATATCTTGACCAAGACTCTTTTGCCTTTTCATTATCGCTCAAATTTTCATCTATTTCTATGAACATAGGCTTAGGCCTTTGCTCTCACTCTGTTTACATCTTCATGAAGACCTTCCAATAAATATCTGAAAAATTCCTTTGCATCCTGTTGAGCGTTACCCATAAAACGAGGTGCAAATCTTTGTATCAGGCTTTTCAAAGAAACAGTGTTAACCACCACATCAGACGAATCTTCTGCCAAATTTTTTACCACTTCCCAAGCTTTTATCAAAACCCTTCTACTTATATGCTTTGTTATACCTTAAAGTTCGTCTTTTCTCAGATACCGAGCAACCATCTGATATTCGATAAACATTGTATTGCGCTATTCATAAAGCAGGTATTGCCAATGTTTTTCAAACCATTAAGACCAAGAGTTTTGGAGCTTCCAAACACAAGTGGTTTGATGAAATCATAACTGAGGGAGATGCGCTCACCGCTATTGCTATCTTCAAAGGAACAGTCTCTTATGCGATGATTTTCTCTATCATTGGAGCGCCGCAATAAGGAACTCGATTGGAGGCTGCTTGAAATCGAGTTGGATAAAGATATGGTAGATCGCGTTATTTTTTTGGAAGTGGTTGAATCCAAATTATACTTTCCAGGTATTTGGCTCCGAACAATATACTTATGGATACTACTTGACACATTTATTCTTTGTGGACGAATAAATATATCATGCAAACGTTGAGTAGCAGGAATAGAACCCAGAATTGACGTTGCGTTTCCTCTTTGGATGGCGATACTGATATGTTGTATCAAAAAAGTCTTTGCTCTTCGATCATCTGTTTTATTGATCAATTTTTGTCCAATATGATCAATTAATTCGGTGGCATAACCACCAAATGAACCGAAGGTTCCAATTGCTACCGGATAAAAAATGTATTGATTTTTTAAAGTAGAATATTTTTTCAATTTGGACTTTTCAGCAGAATCTGCAGCCCCACCAGCATTTCTGGATGTTGAATCAATATGTGATGCTGCAACGGTATCTACGCAGGTGAAGTCCCAGACTAAAGGTTTTCCATGACTCCATGGGATGAGAGACATCCCATCTGGACGCTTACCATCATCACGAATGATTCCCAAAGGTTCTAAGACAGCAGGAATATCAGCAGTTGATGAAACTCGCTTGATTAAGTCATTTACTGTTGAATGACGGGACGAACGCCCGGAACTGAATCTACAACTCAATCCATGCGTCCCTTTTTCGTTGACGATAAATCCACATCTGCATTTATGACTCACACAAATAGAACAGCCCAAACGTAAAAGTATTTAGATTCATTTGATAATAAAAAATCAAAAAGGTTGATTCAGAACTCTTGGTAAGAATATGTTCAAATGTGTATAAATAATCAGATTTACTCACCTGGCCACCAAACTTTCAGTACAAATGGGCTTTTAACGAGATTATAGCGACTATTTCACGCACCTTGGAATTTCCACAAATTCTGACCAATCAAAAACCAAAGACAGCTTGTATTATCGCGAAAACACCAGCTATCTTTCAATTCTGATTGGTCTATCAGCATCGTGTTCTCAACGACGTAACCATGGATACGGATCGCAATGCAAAGTTTGACCAGAAATAATTGTAGCTGCGAACGTCAAAATGAGTCGCTTCGGTGCTACTTCAAACGAAGTAATTAACCAAAATATTGAAGAAAATATACCCAGTAACACAAAAAAATCAAAATCTCATATTTTGAGACAATTTATGACGTTCTGTGCGGAACGCAACTACAAATTAGATGCAGAAAATAGCGACGAAAGATTAGCATTCATTCTTAAAGACTGGGCATTCAATATGCGAAAAATTGATGGTAGTGATTACAAGGTGAGTGTTATTAAAACCATATGCATACTGCAAAATAAGTACAAGAAAAATATTTTTGTAAGTATCAGAGACATATTGATCCCTTCAAGGAGGCGAGGGCGGCTCGAGATAGTAAGAGAAAATTGTTGCAAGCTGTACCCGAAAAAAAGAAAATGAGTTCTGTCGCTAGGACTTCAGACGAATATAGAAATATGGGCTAACAATGGGAAGACACGCCAGAGGGACTCCAAAAGAAGTTTTTTCACATAGCTGCAGTAGAACTAACTTGGAGAGGTGACGAAGCAACTTTCTCCATATTACATTTTTTTAAGAAGATACTGACAACAAAGGCTGTTCAACAAACAGAATTTCATATAACCCGATATTCACCAAAACCCGCCAAGGTGGTGATAAAAACTGTGGCTCAAATTTGAAAAATCCTGAAATGTGTCCTGTGAGATTATACCGGAAACTTATATCGAAAAGGGGAATTATTACCAATTACAGACTTTTTCTGACAGTAAATGGCAAGTGGAATAAATATAATAATAATAATTGGTACAAGAATTGCCCTATTGGTATTAATACAATATCAAAATGGACAAAACTCTCTGCAGAAAAGATAGGATTAGACACTAAAAAACTAAAAATAACGAATCACTCTAATCGTGCCTATTTTCCAAAACTGGAAAATAAAATGTGGAGTGGAGAAAAAGATGTATACGTGTTGAAGTGAATTGTACGGAGTCAATTCGCCACATTGTTTCTGAGTGTGATATAAGTTATTCATCCGTTGGAGAATTATATACAAATAATTATCGATCACTCAAGTACCAACTACACCAACATCTTTACGATAACGACCACAAACGGAAATAACTTATTGCAACTGGTTTTTGACAAAATACAGAGAAGATGTACGTTTTCCATCTGAAATCATTTATTCAGATGAAACTTGATTCACCAACTTGGGTCTGTTCAATCGGAATAATAAAAGGTACTGGTCTCAAACAAATTCACATCTGATGCAAGAAGGAAATTTTCAAAAGCGATTTGGTTTCAATTGATGGATGGGTATTATCGGAGGAAAACTTTTGGGGCCAATAATTTTCGACGGACAACTTACTGCGGAAATATATCTACAGATTTGCCACTGGCTAACCAAGTTGATATTTATTTTCATCAAGATGGAGCGCCACCTGACAATTCTCAAGTCGTAAGAGAACATCTGAATGACAACTTCCCTGAAAAGTGGATTGGCACTCATGGACCTATTCAGTGGCCTGCGAGGTACATTCTTCAGATGTCATATTTTTTCATAATGTATTTTTTTTTTCATATACCAGATCACCAGATCTCACTCCACTGAATTTTTTTCTCTGGGGAACTATGAAAAATCAGGTGTATAACACAGCATCAGCTACTCGTGAAGAACTGGAGAAAAAAGTAAAAGTGTCATTCCAGAACATCACTGCGGAATAGTAATCAATGTGGTGCGCGCAATAATTGAAAAAATTTAACTTTGCCGTGATCAAGGAGGAAGTCATTTTAAATTTAGAACCTTGATGGACTAATTTGCGACTTTTGAATAATTCTTAAGACGACTGTGGAGTCATAAGCCTCAAAGTCGTATTTTTCCCATGGTACTTGATCAAGAATGAAGCGATTTACACGATTCATGGCATTCTAGATCGAGAAATAAAAATTGGAATAAAAATTACTTTATTTGTCAAATATTGACAAGTGAGGTGCTGTTGGATTCAGAATGTCATTCTCGATCAAAAAAAGTAAAAATATATAGGATGTGTCATTCAAAAATCGAAAGTTGGAATCATTTTCGGTCAAACCGGAAGTCCGGCAAAGCAAGTAAATATGTGAAACAATGTAAATTGAACTATAATACACAATTCCAAAATTTCGTTTTTCTATCTACAATAATAAAAAAGTTTTAGGGGTGAGCCACCTTGGAGAATCACCCGGTATACGTATAGTATTGCTTGGTATTAAGTGGCGATTTCTACCAGTCAACGCCGCACAAGCCGCGTAAAGGAACTTTGTTCTTGACGCGGGTCTCCCGACCGCAAACGATTTTTTTATATCCTAACGAGTACTATATCCACCCTGGGCGTTGATAACATCATTTTTAAAACACCCTGTATTATTTATTCAATACAGTACTATTGAATTGAAATGGAAATCGACCTAACTTAGAAAGTAGTATGAAAAAAGATGCGTTTTCCTGAAAATGAATTTATGCAGGACGTTATGGACGTACTATAATGTGCTATATTTGTTTTTGCGCTGTTGTAAATCATAGCGATTTATGATATCAACTGCTTTGTTCGAACAAAGTGCGGAAACCAGCTTTTGCTAGTATTCAAAGCCTTGTAACGAACTAATTTTCTAGTGGTTTCTTTTGAAGTTGATATCTGCTTTCCATCGAAAGTGCATACTGATAAAACAAAGTGACGCCTGAGCACGATGAAAGATTACTGGGAAGTAGTTGTTCATTATCGATTACCCAATGAAGTCAAGAACCTAAAGAATAACTATAACATGTCCAAATTAAAAAAAAAGGTTAAAATGTGGATTGTGGAAAATGAGAAAACACTTTTTCATGAACTTTCAATCAAAAAATGTATTCATGATTGAAACATCATTTATACCATTGATAACAATATATATATATATATATATATATATATTTGTCTCGTCATGATGCATATGTCTCAGTTACTCATCAATTGTGCTAGTTTGTTTTTTATTATTTTTCTCAACAAAACTTTGTGAATGTATATTAACACAATTTTGACATGGTGAATGTATTTTAATAAATGTATCCATTTGTTACGACATTTATTTTATATGATTTTACCTTCGTTTTTAACTGAAATTCTACATTTATTGTTGAATCATTTTATATAATTTTACCTTCGTTTTTGCGATTTTATTGCATTTATTAAATATATTTTTTAATTCAATATTCATTGATAGTGCCATTCCTATTTTGGACAGTAATCTATATTTTTCGTACATTTACATATATTTATTTCGTTAATTTATATATTATGTTATTCCTCAACTAACAATATCCTTCATAATTGAACTTGTGTCCGGAAATGATTCATTTCGAAAATACAAGGTGTTGAAATTGAATTTTTTTGTTCGCTTTTTAAAAACGGCTTTTGCAAAAAATAAGTTATTTAGTACCCGGTGTTTTTTTGACGTGGGAAATCATAATTTCGTATTAATTTTCATGTAACATCTAGAGGGCGCTGCGTACGCTGTCATTATTTATTTCAAATTGCCCTAACATTTTTGACCGTGAACTTTTGGCACATTTCATGAAAAAACCTTATTTCCACACCTTTTCCAAGTGAAACAGGTACGATTCCTCAACAACGCTGGATGTGATCGTTTCCGAAATATTTAACATTTTCTATATCGATGCATGTTACTTTAGCTCCTAGGGCGCTAAATGAAGTTGCTGAGAACATTACAAAAACTAAGGATGTGGTAGGTCTCGTCAAAATAAATTACTTTTTTCCTATGAAATGTTTATCGAAAAATGATTTGTTTTCGAGATACAGATTGTTAAAATTTTTCAAAACATGGTTTGTTTTTGTCATAATTTTTTTTGCAATTTAAGTTATTTTCATCAAACTTTAAACGCAGTATACCCGGACAGACTTCTTCTAAACCGAGTAGTATCAAACTGCTTAATCAGTATAGCCAAATTTGATTTCAATAATTTTTGTCACTCTCCGCTTGCAAATTAAGTTAATTAAATCAGTAGGCTATGAACGTTCGTTTATAAAAATAGAAGTTCGCTGTCACATTTTCAACTATTCATTGACAAATTCACAGTTCAGAGTTTATAAAGTGATTTTTTGGTACCATGCCCAACTTTACGAATGCTGAAATGGCTGATATGGTTTTTGCATACGACTTGGCTGACGGAAATTCACCCGAGGCCAGACGCATCTATCAGGAAAGGTATCCCCAACGCGTCACTCCTTGTGCAGCGACATTTGCGAATCTTTTCTTTCTTTCCGAATCTGGAAGCTTTGAAAGAAATTTTGCAGTAGGACGGCCACGGACTACAAGAACTGTGGTATTGGAGGAGGCGGTTCTCGAAGAAGTTAGTGAACATCCAGAGACAAGTACAAGAAAAATTAGTCAAACTTTGAATGTGAGTCACATGACCGTTTACAGAATTTCGAAGGAAAAGCAATTATATCCTCATCATATTCAGCGTGTCCAGGCACTTACGCTACGTGATTTTCAACCACGTATCGAATTTGCTCAATGGCTTCAAAGAAAAGTCGAACAACATCCCCAAATTTTATTGAAAATCCCCTTCACAAATGGGGCTAATTTTTCAAGAAATGGTATCATGAACTTCCATAACAACCACATCTGGGCGGAACATAACCCACATGCGATAACGCAAACTCATTTCCAAGACAGATTCTCTCTTAATGTATGGGTAGGCATAATTGGGGATTATTTAATTGGGCCCTATTTTCTCCCCTTACGTTTGATTGGAGATGCTTGCCAAAATTGTTTGGAACACGAGCTTCCCCAGCTTATGGAAGATGTTCCCATTGGTCTCTGAAATCACTCTTGGTTTATGCACGATGGAACCCCTGCTCATTTCAGTCTGATAGCAAGAAAATTCTTAGACGTAGCATAATCCCCAACGATGGATAGGAAGAGGAGGCACTCAACATTGACCCCCGAGGTCACCGGACCTCAATCCCGTCGATTTTTCATTTTGGGGACACCCAAAATCACTAGTATATGCTAGCCCCATTGAAAACGAGGAAATGTTAAGGGATCGCATCATAGCTTGCTGCGGAACGATAAGAAACACTCCCGGCATTTTTCAACGGGTGCGGAATTCTTTGATGAGGAGAGCGGAAGCTTGTATTACTGTTGGGGGCGTCCCTTTGAACAGTTGTTGTGATAGTTGTTTCGTTCAATTTTTATACGTATAATTGCGTAATAAATAACATAGTACTTCTCCAAATTGTTTTTTTACAAACACCGAAATGTAGCACTTTCTAATTGAATAATTAAACCTGACAATTTTTTTTATTTGGATTGATCAAGCAGTTTGATAATGCTCAGTTTGGAAGGAGTCTGTGTTTGAAGTTTGATGAAAATAACTGCAGTTGCAAATAACTTATGACAAAAACCAACCATGGTTTGAAAAATTTCAACAATCTGTATCTCGAAAACAAATCATTTTTCGATAAACATTTCATAGGAAAAAAGTAGTTCATTTTGATGAGACCTACCACATACTTAGTTTTTGTAATGTTCTCAGCAACTTCACTTAGCGCCCTAGGAGCTAAGTAACATGCATCGATATAGAAAATTGTAAATATCTCGAAAACCATCACCTCCAGCGTTGTTGAGGAAGTGTACCTTTTTTACTTGGAAAAGGTATGGAAATAAGGTTTTTCATGAATAGTATCGAAAGTTCACTGTCAAAAATGTTAGGGCAATTTGAAATAAATAATGATAGCGTACGCAGCACCCCTAGATGTTACATGAAAATTAATACGAAATTATAATTTCCCACGTCAAAAAAACCCCGGGTACCAAATTTCGTGCAGATGACTTATTTTTTGCAGAAGTTATTTCTAAAAGTGAACAAAAAATTCAATTCCAACACCCTGTATCTCCGAAACGAAGCATTTCCGGACACAAGTTTATATAGATTTTTTTTCTTAAAAGTGTCTCAGGAAAACGTCAGTTGGATATTTTAACGTACTTATGTTACACCCTATATATATATATATATATACAACGTTTCTTGACATGTTTTTTGGGGAGATTTAGAGGATTTTGAGAACGGGGGCAGATATAGTCCCCGAAACGTCAATCAAAAACTATATGGATCTTTTGAATTAAAAAAAAAAAATTGATAGGCAAATTCAGAAGACGACAAATTATTGACTAATTGAATCATTTTTCTATAGGAAATATAATTTGGTGAACGCAATAACTTATCGGGGTGAACTAATCAGTTTGCCCTTCCCACACTTGTATGGATTTTCCTGATTATATTTTCATTTTCAGACTGTGGAAGGTTACCCAAAAAACATATCAAGAAACATATTATTTAACTGGTAGTATTTGAAGTAAGGTGGGTAAGTAAGTATTCTGGAAGTATTCAAAAAACAAGTAGGTAGTAATTAGAGATTTCAGCTACAAAAAATTGAAAAATGAAAGTTTTTAACAAAAAATCAAACCGACGAAATACGGAACTGAAAAGTAAAAAATAAAATAAACCTTCTAAGTCTCAATAACTAATGTAAGTAACCAATGTTGAGTCGGCGCCAAACGAACAATCAACGAAGATCCTTAAATTACTTCAAAAAATTATCAGAATGTCACTGCGCAACTCGATGCCATCATTTTACGCCTTATCTAATTCATTTGCTTGTTTGTTTGGCGCCGACTCAAAATTAGTTACTTCCATTAGTTTAGGAGCTTAGTTATTGAGACTAAGAAGGTTTATTTAATTTTTTTACTTCTCATTTCCGTATTTCGTCGGTTTAATTTTTTGGTAAAAAGTTTTTATTCAACTTGTTGATCAGATTACAATGACAGAGCGATAAATAGTATTTTATTGATATACTCAACAAAAGATTAGATTTTATAGAGTATGGTTCTCAGCTGCTTGGTAATAAAATCAATATAAGTGTCCTGTATCAAATGGAAGTCCATTTGAATCAGCAGATATTTTATGTTTTTCACCGATTTTATGGTCACTCTTGATGAAGAGAGGTTATTGTAATTTGGTAAGTTCCTATTTCTGTAATGATATATCGTCCTATAAAATATATAGTAATCCATACTCTGTAGTGATATGACTGAGAATAATGTATTCTAGGAGAACGAAATATCAAAGCCTGCGGAAACCAAGCCATTGCATTTATATTCCAAGCATTATTTTCGATAAAGAGGTCGTTTTTAGCAATGCCTGTTGACGAACCAAAATATTTGCCTCGAAAATATCGTTTATCCTGGAGACATTGATAAAGTGAAGTGAAACTGGGTGAAGCGGAGACATCCGATGATAAATTGGTGCAGCTGATATTTGACGGTAATTCCAACATGACGATTTCTCGTTTGTCGTTGAAGTAAAAACTTTGAACGGCTATCAATGAAAAGAAACCACCTGATTGTTAACGAGCAATTCCCGTATTCGTACCATCCATTCGCGTATGTTTGGATGTTGTCATGCAAACGGATAAGGAGTTAGAAGTTATTTCATACTCGTGTTCTACTTTGTCCATCCTGATGTATTTGAATATTTCATCTGAAAAATGTTTCGTAAAACATTTTTAAGTGGACACTGGCTGATAAAAATCTGCGGAGTGAATGACCGTCGTTCAACCAAAATTATTAAACTCTTACTTCAATTCCAGCTAACTAACTGTGCCCCTATTGCAGGTCGATTTTTTTTCAAATTGATCCATGTCGATGATATTTGAGACAATATTTCTGTGGAACTTATGAAACCCGGGAAAAACTATCTCCCATTGTAATTCAAAGAACACCCGTTTGAGACAGATCTAATACTTTTGCAACGTTTATCATTTCAGACTTTGTATAATTCTTTCTTTAATCTACATAATTCACATCAGCAATATATTTCCTTGAGCATGCCCATAAAGTTCATATGAACCATTGCTCAACCAAGACTATGCAATTCGATGTCTGCCGAATTTACCTACAATGGTTCAAATCATATCATTTATCCAAACGACCTGTGCACAGTTTGTCATCAAATCTTGCAAGTTAAATTTAACCCACTTCTAGTTGTTCGATTAACGTGAAATTTGGCAGGTGTTCATAGTTCCCGTGACAATGTATTATGCATTCGTTAGAGAAACAAAAACAAAATAGCAGCTCCAAGATGGCGGACGAGATTTGTGTTTATGGTCCGATTCGATTCAAAATTGGTATGTGGAGGTTTTAAGGGTCGAAGATTATGAATTTTCTGTCAAAATTCATAAAATCAAAATGGCGGCTTCAAGATGTCCGACGATTTCTGTGATTAAGGTCCGATTCTATTCAAAATTGGTATGTGGGGGTTTTCGGGGTCGGAGATTATGAATTTTTTGTCATAATTCACAAACTCAAGTTGGCGGCTCCAAGATGGCGAACGAGTTTTGTAATTATGGTCCGATTCGATTCAAAATTGGTATGTGGGTGTCAGGGGTACTTACTAAAAAGCACTAAATGAAATAATTAATGAAAAATTGATTAAAAACAAGCTTTTATTCAAATACCCTAAAAAGATCAAAATACATGTTTTGGATGTGTGACACAGGAGCTGACTGAAATATATTTTCCAAAGCGAATGCGGTTTTGCCAATGTGGTGTAAATAAAATCAACCAAGAACCTGATTTTTTTGAGTATGTTCGATTTTCGGACGAAGCCACGTTTCACAACAATGGCTATGTGAATCGGCATAATATGCACTATTATGCAACTGAAAATCCTCATTTTGTTAGATATGTCAATCACCAACAACGTTGGTCACTGAATGTTTGGAGAGGTATCATTGGACGGCGTGTAATTGGGCCCTTTTTTTCAACGGTCATCTTCATGGAAGAAAATATCTAAGATTTCTGAAGAAGTCAGTTATCAAATTTATTAGATAATATTCCATTGGCAATAAGGCAGAGAATGTGGTTACAACAAGATGGCGCGCCTGCACATTACCACACTGATGTGCGGGAATACATTCATAATGAATTCCGTGAAAAATGGATAGGTAGAGGAGGGCCAGTTCAGTGGCCTACAAGGTCATCAAACCTTACAGAAATTGTTTTTTTTGTGTATGTGAGCAAGAATTCGTACTGCTTTCAGGGAAATTCCAGAGGACATGCTGGCACATGTGGATACTAATTTCCGAAACAGATTGAGAGTGTGTATTGGTGAAAATGGCAGGCACATTGAACATTTGCTGCAATGATTATTGTTATTTTCTGTAAGATTCGAATAAATATGATATTTTTGCAAAGTTTAATTCTAAATATGATACCAAACGCGAACATTGTCAATATTTTCTGTGGAAAAATATCTATTTTGTGGATGTAGAACGAGTTGTTTTGGGTATATGACATAGAGGATGAAAAGTGTAGAGTTATTAAAAAAAATTGATTTAAATTCAAATATACAGGGTGTTCCATTTGGAAAAATCATAATACCGATGTTTGAAGATGGCTAAGTTTGTGTTGTTGTATCGAACATCCTGTACAATTTATTCCAAATTATTGGTATTCCCAATGAACATCATATCGACAAACGATTCCTCAGTTATCTTTACTAAATATTTCGAAATGTGAAATAGGTAATTTTTCGAAAAGAAGTCTTCAAAATAGATTTCTTTTGGATAACTCGGCAACGCCGCAACGGAATTCAAAATTGAAAAAATCGTTGAGCAGCCAATGGAACAGCCGATCGGAATATATGAAAATATAACGGGTGTTTCATTTGAAAAAGAAAAACTTGGGTTAGCCACGCATCAATGATGCATCCTGTATGAATGGAAATTATTTAGACGGTCCATTTGACAAAAAAAATATAAGAAATCGAAATTGTGATACATTGAGGAGCAATGAACCACGGGAATCCTGTTGACTGACCCTCTATAACAATTTCAGATGAGAATATTTTCTTGTTTCATAATTTTTTGATTTAACATTCATAATGCACTAGTTTTTTGTCGAAAAAATATAAGATTTTGGTTTATCACTCATCAAATATACCGTGGATACAAAATGGAAGGAAACTAGATTCATGACTTCAATTTTACGATGCATACGAAAGGTTTAATCATTCTGCGAATAAATTAATTGTAGATAAGTCAAACATTTTTAAATGAATAGTGCTCACTCAATTTTTCAGATTTATACCCATTTTCATCATAGAATTCTCATTGTTTGGTAAAAACTTCGAAAATTCTATGGAAATAAAAATAACTTTGACAAGCACGAAATTAGTGTACATTAATAACTCAATATAGCTAGTTTGCTTAAGGTCATTGGAATTTCCAACAAACATGTATCCAAGAGATGAAAAAGTGGACAATCTATTAATTTATAGCGAATGCAAGAAAAATTCGCAGTAACGTTGTATGCTGTACGGTATCTCAAAAGGCATCATCCATGTTTTCAATATTTCCCCATTGTGGGGAAACAACTCGGACAATAAACTCTCAACCATGAAACTTTTAGCATTGGTCAAATGACGGATATTGTTTTCCGACGAGTCAAGATTCACGAACAGAAGAGTATTTCATACACCGCCTCAAACATTTGCAATTTGACAAAATCGCATTAATGAAGTGTTTACTACCATAAATCCTGCTATGTTGTCGAATGTGATGCGAAACACAACTCATGTATCCAGAAAATGTCAGCAAGTTGGCGAAATGCACTTCGAACATTTGGGTAGGTTTTTATTGGTGGAATGAACTTTCGTTATGTAAAAATCTTTGTTTTTTAATTCAGTTTCATTCAATTTTGTATCCACAACATACTTGATGAGCGATATACCCCAATTTCCTCATAATTTTTCGACAACTAATTAGTGAATTAGGAATCGGGAATTCAAAATAACGGATATTCCCTCTGGTGTCTATTTTTGAAACTATACGTACGTACATTGTTTACTTTTCCAAACATTAATGTTTATATTATTCCAGCAATTTTATACCTAGAACTTGTCGAGTCTCTTGTAATTGTTGTTATTTAATAAAATTCTTGTTTACCTGGTGAATGTTCTGTTGACTATTGTATGTCCTCGGGTGACAAAATGAGTGAATCAAGTTCAAATCATTATTGTTGTGTACCTTGACTCTTGGCAAAACGATACCATTGTATTGGAATAAGTTTTCATCATTTTCCGTGAGAAAATGAACGTAACGTTTTGGTACACTGCAGACTAATCTAGGATTGAACGAGTCTATAGATAGACGATGGGCTCTTGTAGAAAAACACAGTCCCTTTCCAAAATCTTCCTGTATCGTCTGTGGACAAGAAAAAAAGTTAAAAGGGTCCTTCAATGAGAGTTGAGAGGAAAGAAAAGACAGTTAAGAAGAGAAAAAATATATATTATTCAACATACCGAAAATTATTCATACAGTATGGAAAAAGACTGACTATATATGTATATCTAGATGATTAGGACACATTGTTTACTTTTCGAAACAATCGTTTTTATATGGTTTTAGCCATTGTACACTCAAAACTTGTCGAATCTCTTGTGATCGTTGATATTCAATGAAATTCTGTTTCACCTGGTGAATATTCTGTTGACTATTGTATGTCCTCAAGTGAAAAAATGAGTGATTCTAGTTCAAATCATTATTGTTGTGTACCTCAATGTAACTCTTGTGCAAAAAAACCCGTTGTACTGGAATAAATTTTCATCATTTTCTGTAAGAAAATGAATGTTACATACTGCTGCAGACTAATCTAGGATTGAGTGACTCTATAGGCAGACGTAGGCTCATGGTATCGTGAATAAATAAATAAATAAATAAATAAATGATTTTATTTTCCAATAAGACATATAAAATGTATGGGAATAGTCAATATACAATGTATATAAATAGTGAATATAGAATATACAGTTCATAAAAGTAGAGTATTGTCAGCGGTAATTAACACACACACACACACATAAACAATGCTCAATATACACATTTTGATAAGATAACTATTGAAATATTCTTCCAGCGAATAGAAGCATTTTTCAGTCAAGCATTTTCTCAAGGAGCTACTGAATTTTTCAATTTATTTAACTTCTCTTAAACTTTCAGGTGAATGGTTGAAAACATACAAACCCATAATTGTGGGTGAATTACTAGAGACCCTGTATTTTGTAAAGGAAATATGGTATTTTTTCCTTTGGGGTGTGTTCACGGAGTGGAAGTCTCCTGTTAGAACGAACTTTTGTCTATTTTTTCAAATAAATACGGACAGTTCATGAATATAGACTGACATGAGGGTCAAGGTATTCAAATGTTTGAAGAGGTCCCTGCAAGAATGAGCACTTGGAACTCCCGCTATTATTCTAATAATTATTTTTTGTGTCGAAAAGACATTTTTAGCCAAGGTGGAGTTGCCCAACAAACATATTCCATACCTAATTCGTGACACAACCTGTGCAGGGTATAGGGCCACTAGTTGGGAAATTTCAAGTATATGTTTGAGATTCCTGAACATGAAACATATAGAGTTCAATCTTCTCATTAGGTTTGTACAATGACCCTTCCAACTCAAGTTTTCGTCAATAAGGAGTCCCAAAAATTGGATTCCTCCAAACTATCAATGAATTCATCATCACTTATCTTAATTCTTAGAGGAACACACTTTCTTTGATAGTTATGAAATCTTGAAATTTGGGTTTTCTGGGCGTTCATATTCAGGCGATTGGTACTGCACCAGTCTTGCATAATTTCTAGAACATTTTCTGTATCTTTAAGGATACCGTAAATCCTTTTTGTAAGAGATAATCAAAGACGTGTCGTCTGCATACATTGTTACATGAACCTCTTTCAAGAATTTATCTAGATCATTGGAGTGAAGTATGAATAGAATAGGTCCGAGGATAGATCCAATATTAATAGGTTTTCTCTTCGAATTGACGAAGCCAACACTCTCAGATTGGATATCAGGAACCGTTCTGAGAACGGTGCTTCAGAAAAGATGAAATCCATTCTAATGTTACACCTCGTACTCCATAATTATACAATTTCGATGTTAACTGATTATGATTGACCGAGTCAAATGCCTTGCTGAGATCACAGAAAATCCCAGCAGGGCACTCGCCTGTCTCCATAAACTCTGTGAAGTTATCAAAAAAAGCAATAATAGAAGAAGAATACAGTTCCTTCCCAAAAATTCCTGTATCGTAGACCAAGGAAAAAAGTGAAAAGGAGAACTTTTAAAGAGGAAAAAAAAAAGTTAAGGAGAGAAAAAACAGATATTATTCAACATAGCGAAGATTATTCATATACTATGGAAAAAAGTGACTTTATATGTATATATAGGCGATAAGGACAAATTTTCACACCATATTGTTTATTTCAGACGAAATAAAAAACTGTTTTTGTTAGTTTTATTTTCAGTTCAAACATTCACAAATAATTCATGACAATAATTCCCGAGGACTTCACTAAGCTGTCCAGAAACTTCGAAAAATATTTTATTTGCAAGCAATTTAGAACATACCTTATCTCCTTTCAAGTGAGTTTTCGCAAATGATATTGTCTTAAGATTTAAATACACCACTCTTAAAATCAATAACACTAGACAAAAAAACTGGAAAATAATACCAAATGGAAATATTTTAAGAAAAACTCCAAACACAAGTGTATAACCTTTGAGAAAACTTAACAATATACGTATGTCTGGTTTAAATTTTGGCCACTCTGGATCTGCCGTCTAATTTTGAATTCCCAGTTGTTATCCATCCGATTTTCGATAAGAAACCATCAATGGATTTGCCGTGAAAATTAGGATCTGAGGAATATGTTTCTAAAAGAAGTTGTCATTTGAAAAAATACCCTTTTTACAATTAGTGGCTCTGGGAATATCAAACCGCCATAGGTACTCAAGTAGGCGAAAAACACTGTCATATAATATTTTTTACTTATCATTCATGTCCATCAGATTGGTTGAAGTGGGTCAATGCCCGCAAAAATAAAAATGCCTCTAAAAAATCAAATGTACCAAACCAATGTGATCGTATCTAGATTCCAAAAAAAGGAAAAATATACGGGGTGTTTCATTTAGAATTTCCAAGTTGGAGTCATTTCTGGTGAAACTGAAAGTTATTGAAAAAAATATTACAATTCTTCAATCCAACACTTTCGCCATGTTTGAATATCATACTCTCGGAATTCGGGAAACCATGGCTCGCCTAAAGAATACGTTAACACCCAGTATATGGAGTGAATTCAACTGAGATAACCAATATTGATCATTCAACCGTTTTGATGAATTACAGGTTGGATTTGGCGTCCAGATTCGATAGAGTTGTTGAAAAAAATGAACATGAATTATACGTTTCATGCATTTTCGTCACAAATGCTGGCATACCGTAAATATGCTTTCATGCAACTAAATCATTAACGATGTAAGAAAAATTTCTTCAAGTCTCTCGTGAATATTCATCACCGAGACAACATACACCCTCATTATGTATTCTTCAACAAACTTCATTATTCGCATAGATGTGAATCGTTCGGATATGTTTCTTTTTCGATTCATACTATAATATGTCCAATATCCGAGCCATTCTGACGCCAATGAAAAATCACGCCCGGACAAAGTTTATCACGACAAAAGCTCTGATGCAAATAGGTGGTTTTTAGCACTTTATTCCTAACACCCGCCGATCTACTTTTAATCTGACCATCAGTCATTTTTGATTGCTTCCGTTATGCACAATACCAATCTGGATCTGAATGATCGTTTTTTATTGGTTTACATTTTTCATTACTCTCACGTTTGATGCTGAAAACTGTGCTAATGAACGAACTGATTGGAGCATCAATAGTGGATCAATCAATAGCTTTGAAAAATTAAGCAACGTTTTCGCGTAATTTTATTTCATTAGAAAGTGCCTTCCAAGGAGAAAATCCCCTAGAGCAGAAAATAGCTGAATACAACATTCGATAATGAATCTCTCTCATTACAAACATTAACGAATATTAATAGTTGTTATGGAAATCAATGAACTGAAACTCACTTAATTTTGCGTAGTCCAGGATGACCGACTTGCCAACAGTTAAGTGAAACTGTGAAAAAATCTTGTACTGGTCATAAATGCTATAATCCAAATTCGTGAGTTGGAATAGAGAAACGAGATATGTTCCTTAAATCACCGAAACATGGAAGAATAGATGCTCCTTATGAAGTAACTTATATATAAATTACTAATTTCGTTTGGATAATCCTGATAAGCTATCCTCAAAAAAGGTTGTCTGCGTCTTTTGTGCTATTTTAGCGATTAAGGTTGCAAATTATAAATCAAGTCTAAGTAGGTTTGCACACTCAAATAGTTAATGACATGAAAATGCCCTTCTCATAACCCTACACTCATAAACTAAATTATTAGAGAATTGACTCTGACTCAACAAATCCTAGTGAAATTTCAGTATCAACTGACTAACTCATGAATCTAATATTTGATAATCTCACCCGAATATTCAATGAGGGCCCCTAAAAAAATTCATTGCGGAAATGATGGATCCATCGACAGTGTGACAGCTGAGGTTGCATTTTCAATTCTTGAATTTTTGTGTCTTCCCTTTTCATTTTGTGTTAGTTTCTCGACCTGTGACTGTAGATTCGGAAATTCATGAAAAATGCAATAAGACTGTTGAGATATGCTGTATCGATGAACAGATGAGGCAATACGGCTCCTCGACAACTCCCAGCTAGATTCAAGATGTCAAGTGCTCAAAATATCATAGAAAATTTGTGAAACGTATGAAATGCTATTTATGCCAATCAACTTTACATTTCAAATGTGCAGACCAAGATAAAAATGCAGATGTGACTGAATTTAAGTGTGAACAATATAATGTGTCCGAGGATAATCTCCATGACGCCATGGAAGATATATATATATATATATATATATATATATATATATATATTGTTATGTTAGGAAATGTTTATAAAATAATGAAAATTATAATTCATTATTATTATTAGGTATTCAAGTTATCGTGGGTCATGCTATGTTTGTTTTACAATTTTTCTAATTCTAATTTTACTATTCTAGAATCTTATAACATGTTCTAGTCAACGCATATGTATCGAAAAGTCAGTAATGAAGTATCTCTATTGCCATAAGTGTGTGACCAACAATACTTTCAATTTGCACAAACAATACAAATAATATGGAAATTTGAAATCATAAAAAACTTTGGATCTCAAGTATATGAAATGGTATACAAGTTGGAACATCCTGTATGGTAAATCATATCAGGAGGAATCTCAACAGCGAGATGTCAAAAACAATGTGAGAAAAATAATGAAATATAAAAAGGTCAAATATGAATTCTAACCAAATTTGTACATAGAATATAAGGTCTAGAATTAGATATTGTAAATAAAATCATTAGAATAAGTTAGAATAACAAAAAATCAGACAGAAAGCAAGATTCAATTTTAAAATTTGTGAAAAAAAAACAAAATGTGTGTGTTGCCAAGAGAAAATGTAACAAGCGGGGGAGATGAAAAATTGATGCAGAAAATGAAACCACGTAACAATTTTGGAAAAAAAATTATAACAAAATACAAAGAAAAAATTAAGCAGAACTATCTTCAAACGCAAATAAGAAAAATCCACTCACTCATTAACTAAAAATCCAGTCCATGCCATTCCCAGGAACAAAATTCTTTTTTTTGCAGTGTAGCTGTATTTTCCAGTGAGCACGAATACTTCCAAGAGGCAGGAGAACACCACAAAAGGAAGAATTGCAAGGTATTCCAAAAGCTGAACTAAATGAAGTGCAACGTATCAGGTCCAGAAACTCATATTCGTTATCGGATCACTTGTGTCCTTTGTTTTGAACCTTTAATAATTTTTCGATGCTCACAGACTTTACATAACATTCGAACGTTTATTTTACAAGTATTTATCACACATGAACAAGTTATCACCATTTCATATCACTGTTTTCAGTAAGCTAAGTTAGATTTCGCAATTTAAAGGATTTATTTCAATAAAAACAACTATTTGACGATTTTTCTGCATTTTTTGTTTATCTATTGAAGATCTAATCATAATCCTTTCACAAAACAGCACATTTTGACATCAAGCAGCGCGCCAAGTTGGCACTACTGAACCTGCATGAGAATAGATATGACTCATACTCCATAGGCGTACCGACTGAGCTAGGATAAGGTGAAGAGAGTGTTGAAAAAAGGTAAGACAACATGGCCGGAGTTTAATTTCTGTTATGATAGGTATTTTTTTCAAAATTAATAAATAAATAAGGAAATTAATGAAACAAATTTATCATAATTATAAACATAAATGAAAAGCACAACAATATATATATATATATATATATATATATATATTGTTATGTTTAGTTATGTTTAAAAGTAGGTTTAATGTTTAAAGAGTTGAAATAGTAATAAAAATAAAGAAAAAACCCATAAATAAAAAAATATTCGTATTTGGTGATCTGTGCTGTTATTTTACAGTTTTTCTGAAGATTCTGCCTTTTTCTGAAACCTTGTATAATAATAATCGATACCTATGCTTGAAATAGACATGTTTTCAACATTACAATTAATTGGCATAATTTTAAAATTTTTAGAAATCAAAATTCATGAATATATTTTGTGATCACAAGCAGATAACACAATATTGAAAGTTCAAACATCCTGTATATGAAATTGGATCTGAACACAACAGTCAATGGGATACCAGGAGAGATCTTGATGCAAAATTAGTAATTTTGAAAATAAAGAAAAGCAGAAACGTCAAAAGAATA
Organism: Gonioctena quinquepunctata; assembly: GCA_018342105.1. Lineage (NCBI taxonomy): Eukaryota > Metazoa > Arthropoda > Insecta > Coleoptera > Chrysomelidae > Gonioctena > Gonioctena quinquepunctata. Next base: position 74,482 of record JAFIRS010004428.1, read on the forward strand.
ATTTTACATGTATTGTATATAGATTATGAGGTAGTAAGAAAACTTTCATAAAATTTGTTGCTGTATATACATATTTCTGAAACTCTAATTAGGTTATTTATCGTAGACTAGGTAGTAATAAGATTTTCCTGACTAAAGGAAATTATTATTTTGTAGTAGAATTTCAACTTTATTTTCGATGTTTCATCAACAATGAATTGCTAATTTCTGAAATTGACATCAAGAGGGCTCCACAGTAGAACCAACTTCTGAGATCCATAGGCGTACCGATTGAGTTAGCTGAAGGTGAAGGAAATAAGGTAAAGGAAAGAAGGTAAATGGCATAGCCGGCGATATTGAATATTCTAATGGGTATTTATTTATCAATACATTATAAATAAAAACTTAAAAAAAAAAAAAATCTCAAATATTTTTGGAAAATTAAAAAAAAAATTAAAAAACACAAAAATCATTAATGAAAGAAAAAAAATCATTTATTTTTGTTATGATGTCTGATTGTGGAAAGTAAATAAAGGAATATAAAATAAAATAAAAACGACCGCAATCAACGCAAAAAAATATGATTTGATCATGAAATTGAAGGACAAGATTATAATTCTTAACACACAAATTGAATTACTCAATATAATAAAATCCGACGTACATAGAGACAAAAACATCGATACAAAACATACCAATTTGTCCGTAACAAAAAAGATGATAACATTCCAACAAAAAGTACACCTGCACCCAGTAACTTTATTGATGCAGGAAATCGCCAAAATAAACAAAATGCCTAACAAAAACACAGCAAACAAAATATCAACAGGACAGCTGTCTAGTGGATTACTGAAAATTGAAACAGAATGGAAATGCCATGACGTCATTAATTTGGTGTCACATAAAACGAATGCGTGGACAGAGGTTAGGAGAAATAAACACAACTACAGAAGAAAAATTGTCGGGAATAATCAAGAGAGCACGGTGAAAGATGTACCAAACAAAACAAATTGAATAACATGTATACAGGGTGGACAAAAATACATCTCTAGAATCTTTTACGGATAAAATACTTTTCAGAAGCTATAGGTGTACCACTGAACTCCAAACATCCTGACTCATATAGGTCCTTCAAAGTTAGAATTTTTTAAGAAAACTTAAAAAAATCTATGAATCAAAATTTGTGGCCGTATGGATCCTGTATCTCCCGTTTTTCAGACTTGAGCAAGAGGAAGAGTTACTACATTATGAGGGCTCACGAAACTAAGCGGTCTCAATCTATAAACCCAGCCTGCTTTTAATGAATGTGGATACTTTAAATATATCGAAGATCAACTTTCTGAACGGGGATATCAATACTTTTCCTTCATAAGATATTCTGTGCTTAGTGGAAAGAGGTTTCGAAGAGGACGTGGTCAATTACTTACATATAGGAGGCCAACAAAAATATGGTTGCTTAGGTATCTGGGCCAAATATGGAATTATTGCTAAAAAAGGGTAAGTTGATATTTTGACCATTGGACAAGATTTCGAATTGGAGTTTTTTGGAGCTGTGTGCACGTAATGAAATAGTAGGTTTGGAAGAAATTTGTATTTCGTGCAAAATTATTTATATTTTTAAAATCGTAGCAGAGCGCTTTCGACTATATAATAGTCATCATCAGTGCTTACCTGCAAGTAAGTAATACCTAATGAAATTATGTATAAAATATTTTGACATTTTGAAAGATGGAGAATTCAGGTTCCTTACTCGTCAGGTTTACAAGAAGTCCATCAAAATAGTTTCCAGTTTATATGAAATAGGTAAAAACCTCAGGTACATATAACATGTTAAAACATTTCTTAAAAAACACTCAAGTGTTATAAATTGATGTAATCCATTATTTCAAAATTAAATGAAGATTTCGAAAACTGTACCATATCGACGAATAGAAACAGATCAAAACTATTCTTTCAAATATATATAGATCGCCTTCTGGAAATGTATAAATATTTTTTAATAAATTGACAGAAGTCTTAAATTTTTTATTCAAACCAAAGAGAAGAATTCAACTGTGTGGGGATTCCACCTTAGATTCTTATAAAAATATAGACTACAATAAATTGTAGAATACTAAAAAGTTTCAACCTTAGACCTCTAGTTGGATGGCCTACTAGGGTATCAAACCATACTTGTACAATGATGGACCATATTTTCATTCATTTTAGTAACGAAAGACTCAATTTATCTGGAATTAGAATCGGATAAACACAACTTTATAAATATCAGATCTAAATTTCGTAGGAGTTATAATGAAACTCGAACATTTTGAAAAGAACATTACAAGAGGAGAACTGGGAGCCTCTGTATTGAATCGACGACTTAAATTTTGCTTTTGAGGTTTTTTAATCCAGAGGTTCACATTATTTCAATGTTTACTTTCCTGGAAGAAAATATTCTAGTAGACGTGCACCAGACAAGAAATGAGTTCATGATGAGGTTAGAAAATCAAGCACCAAATTGAAAGAGTTTTTTGTGTAAAAGTTTTTCTGTTCTTGAACCTTCTTAACGAGAGATGAAACGAAAACATAATGACCTTATATCTAAAGCAAAAAGAGAATATTAGCAAAATAAAATATTTAATTCCAGCAATCCATCTAGAACCGCTTGGAAAGTTAGCAGAAATATCTAACAAGAAGATTCAGCAGGAAAATCTAACAATTAGAGTGGACGATCAAGAAATAAGGGATCCTGCCCCGATTGCTTCATCATTTAACAATTTTTTATAGATGAACCCAAAAAATTATTGATAACATATCTACCAAAAAACTTTTTAACAAAAAACTAAACCGACGAAATACGGAACTGAAAAGTAAAAAATAAAATAAACCTTCTCAGTCTCAATAACTAAGCTCCTAAACTAATGTAAGTAACTAATTTTGAGTCGGCGCCAAACAAACAAGCAAATGAATTAGGTAAGGCGTAAAATGATGGCATCGAGTTGCGTGGTGACATTCTGATAATTTTTTTGAAGTATTTCAATGATCTTCGTTGATTGTTCGTTTGGCGCCGACTCAAAATTAGTTACTTGCATTAGTTTAGGAGCTTAGTTATTGAGACTAAGAAGGTTCATTTTATTTTTTACTTTTCAGTTCCGTATTCCGTCGGTTTAATTTTTTTGTTAAAAAGTTTTTATTTTCAAATTTTTTGTGGCTGAAATCTACTGATTACTACCCACTCGTTTTTTGATTACTTCCAGAAAATACTTACCCACCTTACTTCAACTATAACCAGTTAAATAATATGATTATCTACTTTTACTATTTGTTATAATATTTTTTTTTTTTTTTGTTCTGGTTAGTTTGTTTCATTACTTTGTGTATCATTCCATCCTCTCTTAGAATATAATGATTGGGACGGATGTAGGAGAACAAAAATAATTACAATAGCGATCTGTCATTGTCAACTACATATGTGTGCCAATGTTCACAAGTGAAAAATAAATTATCCCTAATTTTTCTACCCTTAAGGATGAATATTTCCAATCGAAATCCAAATATAATCAACTATGAGGTATACCCTATCTAATAAAAAAAAACATCCAAATCGAAGAACCCAGTATAAAGTTATGCCTGATAGAATCGGTTAACGGACCAGAATTCAGAGGGTGAGTGATCAATATCCTTCATGTTGCTACCTTTGGGGTGGATTTCATCTTTCAAATTCAAATGGAACCAACTTCCAAGTACACCCTATCCTCTGAAGAGGGAATTATCGGAATCAGACGTCTCAGTAAAAAATTATGCGTGGTCATACATAAAAAAAAATATACGCGTCGCCTAGAGAACCTCCTCCTTTTTGGTTTCATCGGTTAAAAATCACTCATACGCTAGATAATAGAAATATTCGATTTGAGTAATTTTTTTTCAACTCCTCATACGGAAAATGAATTGGAAATACTTTTACGATATAAACTGTAAAATAAATGTTCGTCGGGATATGATGATTTACCCATGTTTTTGGTGTAAAAGATAATTCCCTCTTTGATTAAGCCACTTACACACGTGGTGAACTTATCATTCATGACAGGTTTGTTTCCCAGTAGTTCGAAGGTGGGAAAAATGATTCAAATAAAAAAAATAGTCAATTTGCTACTTGAAAACTACAGGCCAGTCACTTTCAAACATTTTTTAGTATGCTTTTTTATCACGTCTTGGAAATTTTCTAGAAATATTCGGAATATTAACAGAAAAGCAACATGGATTCCGGGCAGATTAGTCCATTGCACGGCAATTCACTCTTTCCATAGTGATCTCAGCGGGGCAATCGACTGCGTTGACCACGGTTGGATATCATCTCTTTTAAAGTATAGGAAACAATATGTTCAAGTGCAGCACATAGACCAAACCAAAATTAAGGAATTAAATTCAGACCATTCTTTGGTGGAATCTGGTGTGCCACAAGGCTCGGTGTTGGGTCCTTGTCTTTTTTTAATATATGTAAATAATCTTGATTCATTTCTGAATGGTCAATTCTTGACAATGTATGCTGATGATTTATCTTCAATCATCTCCACACCATCATCATTCATCAGACATCATTACCAACATCACAAATATTTAAGAAAACACATGTAAGTGGTTTAATGAACATCAGCCATTTTTAAATGCAGAAAAAACTCAAATAGCAACATTTCGTAACCGACATAAAGTATGTACACCACTAAACATATCGGTCACAACTGTACGATTCGAGATAGTATAGAGGAGATCAGTTTTCTATTTCATTACTCTGTATATTATTCCATCCTCTCATAGAATATACTGATTGTGGCGGATGTAGGAGAACAAAAATAATGACAATAGCAATATGTCATTGTCAACTACATATGTGTGCCAATGTTCACGAGTGAAAAATCAATTATCCCTTATTTTTCTACCCGTAAGCGTGAATAATTCCATTCGAAATCCGAATACGATCAACTATGAGGTATACCCTATCTTAAAAAAAAAATCTTCCCAATCGAAGAACCCAGTATGAAGTTATACCTGATAGAATCGGTTAACGGACCAGAATTCAAAGGGTGAGTGATCAATATCCTCCATTTTGCTACCCTTAGGGGTGGATTTCATCTTTGATATTCAAATGGGACCAACTTCGAAGTACACTCTATCCTGTGGAGGAAGAATTATCGGAATTGGACATCTCAGCAAAAAGTTATGCGTGGTCATACATAAAAAAAAAATATACGCGTCGACTAGAGCATCTCCTCCTTTCTGGTTTCGTCGGTTAGAAATGGAACCCATATGCTAGATAATAGAAATATCCGATTTGAGTAATTTTTTTTCAACTCCTTATACGGAAGATCAATTGGAAAGACTTTTAGAATATAAACTGTGGAATAAATGTTCGTCGGGATATGATAATTTACCCATGTTTTTGGTTAAAAAGATAATTCCCTCTTTGATTAAGCCACTTACACACGTGGTGAACTCATCATTTATCACAGGTTTGTTCCCTAGTAGTTTGAAGGAGCGAATAATCTTTCAAATCTCCAAAAAAGGTCAATTTGCCACTTGAAAACTACAGGCCAGTGACTGTCCCTCCCTCACTTCCGAACATTTTTGAGTATGCTTTTCTGTCACGTCTTGGAAATTTTCTAGAAACATTCGAAATATTAACAGAAAAGCAACATGGATTCCGGGCAGCCAAGTCTATTGGTACGGCAATTCACTCTTTTTATAGTGAAATTATCAAATGTATTAGGAATTTCCCGGATAACCAGGTGCAGTCACTTTTGAACATCATTATATAACAATTCACTGAGTCTTAAAAGATTCCCTCGAAGGTGGAAACATGCCATTGTGGTAGTGATATCAAAAAAGGGACAAAACTCGACCTTCCCGCAAAACTATCGACCGATCAGTTTTCTTTGAGGTTCAGCTAGGTTGGCTGAGAAAATAGTTCTGGAAAGGCTTGACGAAGAAGTGGAGGAAAGGAATGTCCTACCAAATGAGCAGTTCGGCTTTCTTTGCGCTCACTCCACCGAGCTTAAGGTTCTGAGGCTGGTGAAAGACACCATCGAATCGCTGAATACTAACAACAGTGCTCATGTCATTCTACTCGATATCAGTAAAGCGTTTGACAGAGTTTGGCATGAGGACCCACTCTTCAAACTGATTGACTTTGACCTGCCTTCGAGCCTGGTAAAGTGGATCAAGTCGTTTCTCATTGGTAGGACATTTCAGATCAAGGTCGAAAATTCTGTCTCGGAATCGAGAGGAATTGAGGCTGGCGTTCTTCAGGAGGGGCAGTGCTGTATCCCTTATTATACGCTCTTCACACGTCTGATATACCCAGAAGTGAACATGTGAAGATCTCCTTATTCGCTGACGATACGGCTTTGCTTTCCTCTCCAGCCAATCATTCGATGGGTGTCGTTTATTTGCAGAATGCATTGAACGACCTCCAGCAGTGGTACCTGGAGTGGTAAATAAAGCTGAATCCTGACAAAACGCAGGCGATTTCGATGGGTCGGGAAAGAAACAACCCGGAGATGGGAGTGTCTATCTCTGGAAAGGAGATAGAATGGTCAGAGCAGGTCAAGTACCTGGGAGTTACTGTGGATCGCCAGCTCACCTGGAGACCACACGTCAAAATTGTCAGGAACAAAATTTCTAAGGAAGTCTGCTCGTTGTATCCCCTGTTGATTAGGAAAAACGAACTTCCTCTCAAGAACAAAGTCATGATTTATAAAATGATATTCAGGCCTGTTATTTTGTATGCCTCAGCCGCCTGGGGCCCAAATGAAGGTTCTGCAGATGATAACGAACGCTCCGTGGTACGTGCGGAACAATCGGATCCTCGAAGACTTAAATCTGCCTACCATCAGAAGTATCATTAGAGATCGCAATCAGAAAGTATTTGATTGCGCACTAACCCACGAGAACCCCCTCGTTAGGGAAGCCACTGATTACAACATAGACGACCCCTCGCGCTTTGAACGTCTCAGGCGCTCTCTGGAGTGATGAGCTACCTACCAATCCATACTGGGTAGTGAAAGCTGCATCCTCTATTAGATATATAGATAGACATATTTTTCAAAATTTAGATATCAAAATTCCTTTCTCGGCCATTTTTGAGGAACACCATCATGGCAAGGGCTAGAAACTGGTCTCTAGTCCTTGTTCAGTCAAAATTATAAATTCGTGAATGGCTGTTGCCCACTTATTTGAGTCCAAAGAGTAAGAGCCTTCAGGCTACACTCGTCTTTAGTAATAGTGATAGAAGACCCCGATATCAAATGTATCAAAGCGGCCGAATCTATTACCTATCGGAAGAATAAGGTGACATAAATCCAGTGCCAATCGCAATTTTGAGGGATATAACCTCAAATGATAAAATCTTGGCCACATCCAGTGGTCGGGCTGGTGACAGCGTGCGACCACTCGTGAGGGTGGTGGCTGCCAAATATATTTCTTTACCCACTTGTTGGGCAGAAGTAAATATCTATACTTCTAGCACCTTAGAATAACGCCTTTGGCTAGTTCAATAACTGGTGACTCAGGCCAAACAGTTTCTTTATAATTTATTTTTTTCTTAAAAAAATCACAATGAAACTACAGTCGATAAACCTGTTTGTTACAGCATTGCCTAGATGACTTCATCGAACCACAATATCAAGACCCCTCAGGAAATAAAATACAAAAAGGTTCGAGGTCCTCAAAACAAATATAAATATATATATATATATATATATATATATATATATATATGTTTTATTATGATTGTATTGTATTTCATTTGTTATGTATGATTATATTTTTTTTAGAGTGCTTTTCAAATACTCATCACAACAATAAACTCCGGCTATGATATTCCTAACCTTTCTCCATATACCATACCCCTTTCTTCATTCACCTCTTACCAGCTCAGTCGGTACGCCTATGGAGACATAATCAACTCTAACTCAGGAGGAGGATTGCAGTTGCGCCATCTAGTTGTTTTTCTTGTAGTCAATATACTGTTTTATGGAAATATAGCTTGTGATATGATCAATAGATGAATAATGAGTCCAGAAAATTGTCAAATGATTGTTCCTTTATTCAATTGAATCCATGAATTACCTAAGCCTGCGATATCTACTCTATTTGTATATAATATTCAATGTCAAATAAGTTGCTCATGCGCAATCAATAAACTTGCAAATGATTGTTTATAGGTAATACTGAGATTATGCGAATCAATAAGAAAGAAAGTTCAATTTGGTGAATAGATGTTATTGAATGAACCTTGAAAAGTGTCTGACTCGAATACTCTCACTTCATTTAGTTTTGGTGAAAAAAGTACCAGATGTTCGTTCCGCTGGTGCACTCTCACTTGGTTGCGTCATGCATAGGAAATCTCATGTGGTTTGGAGGTGAGTGGTTTTCTTGGTCGATTCCAAGCCTGGTGGTTTCTTGATTTAGTTTGACTTGTCTAATAGCAGATATGCTTATGTTGTTAGTATTTTCGTTGATTTTTGGCGATCAAATTTTCATCACGGCTTCTCCAAAATTTCTTTTTTTCGACCTTTTTTTTTCTTTTTCTTTAGCAACCATCACTTTTTGTTTTCATCCACTAATTTCCAGTTTTTACACTTTTTTTAAAACTATGATACTTATTTTATATACAGCTTATATTTCTATACATAATATTATTTATACAGAGTTGTTAAAAATTCTTACCTAATAATTTTCTGTTCTCAAACATCATTTTTTTGTGATTTTTCATGAAAAATAGTTGACATGTCCCTGTCATGTTTCCTTGTGATTCAAGATTAGCATACAGGATGTTCTAGCTTGTAGATTATTTTTGGCTATTTGAATTTGAAAATCATTATATCAAATTTCTATTCTTTTTATCTTCAACCTATATTTCATATCATAACAATATATATATATATATATATATATATATATATATATAAATATATATATATATATATATATATATATATATAGGAAGGAATTCAATGGACATAGCCCTCAGAAAAAAGTGCTAACCGTGGACACGTGTTTCGGGCTCTCGGCCCTCATCAGTACGGTGGAGAAGTGCAAGGATGAACAACACTTGGTAGAATACGACAAATCAACGGAGTCAACAAACAGAAGCCAGCCGCTCATTTGTGATTTCGGTCAGCAGACCCTGAATTCCAGGGCAACAACCAACGTCACCACGGAGGCAGCTATAGCTACCTGCATGACATCCGAGTCCAGGAATATAAATATGAAAGAGAGTAATATCGAGGGGACTGTTAGAAACAAATTGGAAAGAATTCAATGGACATAGCCCTCAGAGAAAAGTGCTAACCGTAGACACGTGTTTCGGGCTCTCGGCCCTCATCAGTACGGTGGAGAAGTGCAAGGATGAACAATACTTGGTAGAAAACGACAAATCAACGGAGTCAACAACAGAAGTCAGCCGCTCATTTGTGACTTCGGTCAGCAGTCCCTGAATTCCAGGGCAACAACCAACGTCACCACGGAGGCAGCTATAGCTACCTGCATGACATCCGAGTCCAGGAATATAAATATGAAAGAGAGTAATATCGAGAGGACTGTTAAAAACAAATTGGAAGGAATTTAATGGACATAGCCCTCAGAGAAAAGTGCTGACCGTAGACACGTGTTTCGGGCTTTCGGCCCTCATCAGTACGGTGGAGAAGTGCAAGGATGAACAACACTTGGTAGAAAACGACAAATCAACGGAGTCAACGACAGAAACCAGCCGCTCATTTGTGATTTCGGTCAGCAGACCCTGAATTCCAGGGCAACAACCAACGTCACCGCGGAGGCAGCTATAGCTACCTGCATGACATCCGAGTCCAGGAATATGAATATGAAGGAGAGTAATATCGAGGGGTCTGTTAAAAACAAATTGGAAGGAATTTAATAGACATAGCCCTCCGAGAAAAGTGCTAACCGTAGACACGTGTTTCGGGCTCTCGGCCCTCATCAGTATGGTGGAGAAGTGCAAGGATGAACAACACTTGGTAGAAAACGACAAATCAACGGAGTCAACAAACAGAAGCCAGCCGCTCATTTGTGATTTCGGTCAGCAGACCCTGAATTCCAGGGCAACAACCAACGTACACGAGGCAGCTATAGCTCTGCATGACATCGAGTCCAGGAATATAAATATGAAAGAGTAATATCGGGGACTGTTAAAACAAATTGGAAGGAATTTAATGGACATAGCCCTCAGAAAGTGCTAACCGTAGACACGTGTTTCGGGCTCTCGGCACTCATCAGTACGGTGGAAGTGCAAGGATGTACAACACTTGGTAGAAAACGACAAATCACGGTGTCAACAACAGAAGCCAGCCGTCATTTTGATTTCGGTCAGCAGACCCTGAACTCCAGGGCAACAACCAACGGCACCATGGAGGCAGCTATAGCTACCTGCATGACATCCGAGTCCAGGAATATAAATATGAAAGAGTAATATCGAGGGGACTGTTAAAAACAAATTGGGAGGGATTTAAAGGACATAGCCCTCAGAGAAAAGTGATTTGTCGTTTTCTACCAAGTGTTGTTCTTCCTTGAACTTCTCCACCGTACTGATGAGGGCCGAGAGCTCAAAACACGTGTCTACGGTTGGCACTTTTCTCTGAGGGCTATGTCCATTGAATTCCTTCCAATTTGTTTTTAACAGTCCCCTCGATATTACTCTCTTTCATATTATATTCCTGACTTGATGTCATGCAGTAGCTAGCTCTCCTGGATGACGTTGGTTGTTGCCCTGAATTCAGGGTCTGCTAACCGAAATCACAAATGAGCGGTGGCTTCTGTTGGACTCCTGATTTGTCGTTTCTACCAAGTGTTGTTCTTCGCACTTTCCACCGTACTGATGAGGCCGAGAGCCGAAACACGTGTCTATGGTCAGCACTTTTCTCTGAGGGCTATGTCCATTGAATTCCTTCCATTTTGTTTTCAACAGTCCCCTCGATATTACTTCTTCATATTTTATTCCTGGACTCGATGTCACGCAGTATATAGCTGCCTCCGTGGTGACGTTGATTTGCCCTGGAATCAGTCTGCTGACCGAAATCACAAATGCGCGGCTGCCTTGTTGACTCGTTGATTGTCGTTTCTACAGTTTCATCTCGCACTCTCCACCTACTGATGAGGCCGTCAGCTTTTCTGAGGGCTATGTCCATTAAATTCCTTCCAATTTGTTTTTAACAGTCCCCTCGATATTACTCTCTTTCATATATATATATATATATATATATATATATATATTAACTGTATGAATGAATATGAAAATCATGATGGATTTATGAAAAATTTAATTACCAATAGCTATAAGAAAAGAAATGGAAATTTCCTTGTGACTGATGCACATCTTGATATTAAAAAACGCCCAAATTATGGTACTGCAGGATTTTCATCTCGGATTTTTGTCAGTAACTGTGAAGCCGAACGGCACCACTGGAAATTGTTTTTCACTCCGGGAAGAAAAATTATACTCTCCATAATGCAAGAAAATATTTTAAATCAGCATCTTCAGTGTTTATATCTAGCGCCTGCATTAATCAAGGCAAACTCTTATTTTCAAAAGATGCATTGATAAAAATGACAATTATTGGAAAAATTATTAACAGTATTGAACGAAAATGTTAAATGGAGACGATCCAAGAATTCTGAACTCAGGGTCCAGAAAATAGCTCGAAAGGCTATACTATCATCGTAAACTCCTATGAAACGAAATTTCGTATGAAGAGATATAAACCTTTATACTACTAGTTACGAGACCTGTTTCATATCGTGTCTGGGAGTAAATTGGATGTATTTTATAGCTTGGCGACCTCTTGACACACTAAAACATTCTTTTGAATTAGAGTTTGATGACTGAATGGGGGCATGTTGGATAAGAATAGGATACACGGGAAAAATTATGTTTTAATAACTCATATTATTTTTTTTCGGGATAAAGTTCATTCGTTCAAGATATATCCCACGTACAATGTACCAGGGGATATATGGTTCGTTGAGAAAGAGTTATAATTTTTATAAAAGTCATAAATGTTTAAGGGGTTGAAATCATTTCCAGTTCAGGGTTTTCTATAAGTATTGAAATGATATATAAAAAAATTAAATATTTCGATTTGATACACTTTATCGCAGAATTGGGTTTGAGTTGGATACTGACATCATTTTTTTGTTTTTTTCCAGATTTACATTGCGATGTTGTCAAGTTGTTCTTGTTTTCCTAGCAATGCTGGGGGTCAGAAGATTTTTTCGAATACTATATAGCCATATTAGGTGTTTTTCAATAAAAATACTACATATGGGTCCCGTCATCACAACAAGACTTTCAATAAATTTTGATATATCTTCACCGATCATTGTCCCCAGAACCCAAAAATACCATCATCCTTGCACTTCTTCACCGTACTGATGAGGGTCGAGAGCCCGAAACACGTGTCTACGGTTACCAATTCTCATTGAGGGCTATGTCCATTATATTTCTTCCGTTTTGTTTACCAGTCCCCTCGATATTCTATATATATATATATATACATTAATTATATATATATATATATATATATATATATATATATATATATATATATATAATAATAATAATAATATTTATTCACTCCAATATACATTTTTGTTTACATTGTCATTTAATATACAGTTATTGGTGGTAAATAAACAAAGAGTTCCATTTTAACCGTGAGGTTGTGCATGGATTGATTATGCTTTTAATGATGTGGTACAAGTGTTATGTGGTT
>JAFIRS010004429.1:0-87149 GCA_018342105.1 Gonioctena quinquepunctata
GCAGTAAGTAGTCGAAAATTATTGGCCCCAAAAGTTTTCCTCCGATAATAACCATCCAGCAATTGAAATCAAATCGCTCTTGAAAATTTCGTTGTTGCATCAGATGTAAATTTGTTCTAGACCAGTACCTTTCATTATTCCGATTGAACAGACCCAAGTTGGTGAATCAAGCTTCATCTGAATAAATAATTTTAAATCGAAAACGTACATCTTGTCTGTATTTAGTCAGGAACCAGTTGCAATAAGTTAATCTTCGGTTGTGGTCGTTATCGTAAAGATGTTGGTGTAGTTGGTATTATACTTGAATGATCGATAATTATGTTTGTGAAGAATTCTCCAAACGCACGAATAACTTATATCACACTCAGAAACAATTTGCCGAATTGACGCTGTACAATTCACTGCAACATAGGCCAACACGTCTACTTCTTTTTCTTCACTGTCGATGAAGTGATTGGCATTTTCTTCTGGTTCATTTCGAATTTTTCTTTCCAGCTTTGGAAAATAATGCCGAGTGGGATGGCGACGATTAGGGAATCTCTGATCATAAATTCGAGCTGAATCAGTTGCATTATTCTTTGCTTCTCCGTAAATTAGCAACATGTCAATTTTCTTGTTTCTAGTATAATTTTCCGAATCAAATTATAAACTACGCAACAAATAAATTTGTGAAAGTGACAGCATATTCATTAGCCTATTTGTTAAGGTAGTCCTAGCAACAGCTTCAATTGTTTGTCACGGATAACTAGAATAACAGGACTTAGTGCATAAGTATACCGAATACGTATAATTTGTTATTAGGTATGATCGCTTCTTGCAATCATTCAGAAAAATGGTGAAAATAAAGTAAAAGTGTGTGGTATCGAATTATTTGTAAGAAAATAATCTTTCACAAAAAGCCGACGAGCCACCCACTTTTCCATTTCCAAATCATATTTGCGACTTGTAAATCATTGTTAAAACGACTGTGAAGTCATAAGCCTCAAGGTCGCATTTTTCCCATGTTACTTGATAAAAAATAAGGCGATTCACATGATCCATGCCACTCCAGATGGAAAAATTAGAATTCGAATAAAAATGACTTTATTTATCAAATATTGACAAGTGAGGTGTTGTTGGATTTAGAATGTCATTCTCGATCGAAATAAGTGAAAATATATAGAATGTCCCATTTAAAAATCGAAAGTTGGGATCATTTTCGGTCAAACCGGAAGTACGGCAAAGCAAGTAAATATGTCAAAAAATGTTAATTGAACTATAATACACAACCCCATCATATTTCGTTTTTCTATATTCAATAATAAAAAAGTTATATGGGTGAGCCACCTTAGAGAATCGCCCGGTATATTATATAACATGGTATCTAAACTTACCTGCTCACACTTGAGAAAAAATAATTTTTTGCAATATTTAAATCGACACCATCCGTCGAAAATAAAGTTTATTGTTCAAGTTATCATATTTTACAATTAGAGCTCTATAATTCAAGACAACTCCTAAAATACGAATTTTAAAATAAATTTGAAATGTATATTCAACTAGCTGGTATTTTTCCTAGTTTTCTTTATGTGATTCCGTCCAGCTTCAAATATTAGTTTGAGAGTTTGTCAGATTTAATGATTCAAAAATGACGGATTTTCATACAAACTTTCATGCCTTTGCTCGACACCTTTTCCAAAAATCCTTAGTGCTCACCTACAGTGTAAAAGAAACACACATGCAAATTTTCACGGCCCTAGCCTCAAGAGTTTGGGCTGTGCGTAAATATGTATATGTATGTCAGTCAGTCACTTATTCTTTTGTGTTTTAGATTTTCTTAATTTTTCATTAACTAATGAAAAAAAAAATCACAAATTGAGGAATTACATTAGTATTTTTCAATAAAATATTAATATTGCATTATGGATTCTAACAACGATAACGCAGATAATAATTGGGAGCCTAGCACAGTTTCAGGTACTGAAGATGAAATATGCGAAACAGAAAGTGAATCTGTATAATCAGAAGGCGAAGATTGAATATATAATCAAAAATGTATGTATGTATGTTTATTGACATAATATGGTACAGTTACAAGTCAAAATTTTAAACATTTCAATAAACACATATAAACCACAGAAATTATCTGGGTGAGGTAATTAAAAATAAATAATTAAAATGTATAAAAGAAATTCAGTACTTAAACCTAAACTTATCTAACGAATATCCATCGAAAAAATTCAGTAGATGATATAATGATTCAACATGTAACAAAAAATAAAAAAGTGATTTCACTTAAACCTAAACTTATCTAACGAATATCCTTCGAAAAAAATCAGTAAATGATATAATGATTCAACATGTAACAAAAAATAAAAAAGTGATTTCACATATCAATAAAAATCATTATTGTATATCTATCGCATCACAATCAAAGAACGTAATCAGTTAATTTTTAATCAAGGATTGTCAATTAATTTATGAACCTCTCTTCTTGGCCTACTCATTATATAATTTTGTACTTAAATCTTTCGACTGTATTTTCCTTTTTGGTATTATCTGGCAAGGTGTTGTAGAATTCAGTATTTGTTCATAATGGGTGTAACATACTTTTGTTTATTTCTAGTTTCATAGACATGTGTACGAGTGTGTAATGCACCTCTGTTTAGGTATTGTCTTATATTGACATGCAAATAATATATCTGTCGAATATCTAATTCTTTCGCTTCGGCAAAAAGTTGATCAGTAGGATACTTATGGTGTTTGTTCAATAGTAATTTCAGGAATTTATTTTGCGAAACCTGTATTGCCTTGTAGTGTGCTCTTGAAACACCTCCCCAACCTATGATTCCATAACTCAAAAATGATTCTACCAAACTCTGATAAACTATTATTCTTTCTTTTTTATTCAAGAATTCAACAATTTTTTTATATCTATATAAAATACACCTTAATTTTTTTTGATAGGTAGTCCACATGAGTTTTCCATCTGAAAGTACGATCCAACATTATTTTAATTTGGACAAAATCCCTTGCAATTTTAATTTTCGAATTGTACCAGTTTGCGTCCTTATAGATAACCACAGTTCCATCGGAGCTGATGATTTGACCCTCTTTCTCCAATTGAAATATGTTATTCATATAAATGGTGAATAACAAAGGACCCAACACCGTTCCTTGAGGCACAACACATGTTATTTCCTTTGTTTCGCTAATTTTATCATTCATTTTGACCTGTTGTTTTCGGTTTTTCAAATAAATTTCAAAAAAACTATGTGCTGGACCTCTTATTCCCATGTCCCCTAAGATTTCCAGTAGAATGGAATGGTGGACGGTGTCGAAAGCCTTTGCCAAGTCAAGAAATATACCGATTACTGGTTCACCTTCATCTATGCATCCGTAAATCGTGTTTGCTAATAAATGTATTGCATCTTGAGTTGACTTGTGGTTTCTGAATCCAAATTGAGAGTTTGAAAGTAAATGATATTTCTGCAGGAATTTGTTTACTCTAGCTTTCACAATCTTTTCTAGTACATGTACATGAATGCCTTTTAATCGCACTTGAAAAAAGAATAGTTAGATATTTTTTGTATAATTTTTATTTTAATAAATTTCGAATAAAATTTAACTTGTGATAATAGTGATACTTTCAACCCTATTGATTCCGTATTGGACATTGCAATAATATAAGCGTTTTGAAAAATTCACTTTTTTTTGTCCGACTATTAATTTGACTAAATATTTTTGTCGGACAAATACCCCACTGATCAGGAAATGAGACATATTACATCACACTTGTATTTGTGTCCGATATGAGGTAGTAAATATAGGAGTTGCACGAAACCCTTAACTCAATGGCATCCGACAACGATATTTCCCCAAAAAAAATTTCGAACAAGGTTATTACTTGATTTGTAACATTTGTATCAAACGATCCTGAAAAATCAGCTGTGAAGGGCTAAATTTCATGACGTCATTGCTTTTCCATATAAGGGGTGTCCTACGCGTCAAAT
Source organism: Gonioctena quinquepunctata (assembly GCA_018342105.1). Taxonomy (NCBI): domain Eukaryota; kingdom Metazoa; phylum Arthropoda; class Insecta; order Coleoptera; family Chrysomelidae; genus Gonioctena; species Gonioctena quinquepunctata. Next base: position 3,993 of record JAFIRS010004429.1, read on the forward strand.
GACCGAATATATTTATCCAGCCCCGCCGCCGAGAATTTTCTAATGTAAGAAGTTGTCCGACTGGGCATAAAGAACACATACAGAATCTCACACAATATATCTACTAATTTTCGGGATGAACATTTCAGATTCGAGATAACTATTATCATAAGACGAAGCATTCAACATATGTATAATTTCTGTTTTGGTTGTACTGGGAAAACGGGGACTATAAATGCCATTTTGATGGCTGTTTAGTGTGACGATTAACTCGAAGAGTCTGCAGAGAATAACCTTCCTCTAGCAAGCATTGAACAAAATTTGAATAGTAGGGATACATATGAGCTGCAACAGGATAATGTTGGAGTCTATGTGTGGGTTGTATACATTTTCTGATAAGTATGATGACAAATCTAAAAAGAAAAAAAATCCGAAGAGTTAGAAAAAAACAGGAATAATAACAAATCTTCCGCTGTCTCTCTTACGTTTTTGAGTGTTAAAATATATGCATGCGGCTACTTTTGTGCCCTTAAATTTCATGAGCCTTGCAATGCAGAACAGCCTGGTCAAAATCTATCATGAATATACCAGCTCTATAAATTCTTATCTCTGATTGGCTGACTGATTCTTTTTCGGGACAAATGGTTCGGAATAATAATTCTTCTTATTTACAGGGTGTTAGAGAATAGGTGCGACAAACTCCAGGGGGTGATTCTTCATGAAAAAATAATGACAGTTTGCTATATAACTTTTGTCCGCAAATAATTTGTTTTCCGAGATACGGGGTGTTGAAGTTTTTCATAAAAACTGACTATCTATTTATTGCTCTGAAACCCGTATAGATATGCAGATGAAACTTGGTGAGTTCCAAGAGATAGTTATTGCGCATTTTTTGACATGCAATTAAGAATTTCATGTTCATCATTGGCGCGCATACGAGTAATGATCTCCATTTTTTTGGAGAAAAATGGTACGCCACTGAGATATTCCAAATTAAAATCATTTTTGAATTCCTCGTTTGATTTGTGACAAAAAATCTCTCTTGCCTTTTTTTCGTATGGGGCGCGTATTTTTCATTTCTTCAATAAATTATCAAGAAGTATCTAATACAATAACGTTAAACAAGAACAATAACAGAAGATAACACTAATAAATAAATAGGCGCAAAACTACAACAAATGTTCAAAATGACCTCCCTCAGACGTGATACAACTCTTCGCCTCATTGATTGTCGTATTCGCGCAAATATTCCTGGTGTATTCCTTATTGTCTCAAACCCCAAATGCCAAAATCTGGGGGATTCAAATCCGGGGATCGAGCAGGCCAATGTTCCGTAGCTCCCCTACCTATCCAACGATTTGGATATACTGTATCTAAGTGATTACGTACAATAATGCTAAAATAGACTGGTGCACCATCATGCATGAACCAGAAGTGTTGTCTCAGCTGTAGAGGAATTTCTTCAAGACCAACAGGTAACTCTCCCTGTAGGAAATTAAGGTAAGAGTCACCTGTTTGTCGTTGTGGAAAGAAATATGGACCAATTAAATGATCATCAAGTACCCCAAGCCATACATTTACAGAAAACTGATGCTGAAAATTCCATGTGGATTTTCTTCAGCCCAGAGGTGATTGTTATGAAAATTTCGTATACACTGTCGTGCAAAATTAGCTTCGCCAGTTAACAAAACGCCATTTGAAAAATTAGGAATTTGAGCGATTTGGCAAAAAACTAGGCGCGGAAAAGTCTCTAGGTAGTAGAGCTTGCACACGTTGAATACGAAACGGATACAATTGCTGTTCTTTGAGAATTTCAAATACAGTGAAGTTGCTAACATTCAGTATGTTGGCAATTTTTCGAGTACTTGTTTCAGGTAACTCCGCAATCAACTCGAGACTTGCTTCTTCTAGTTGCACAGTTCGTATCTCTCGAGGGCGCCCGATACAACTTAGCACACAATCGTCTAGCTTGCCGACCATTTCCATTACTTCGACCATGAGCGAAATGCATGTCTGACAATTCCGCATTTGTATAATTTTCCATTCTTTTCGATAAAAGAAAAATTAACTACTTATTATCATTAATGTTATACCAGACTGAAAGCTCAAAAATGAAGAAACGCTAATTTGACATTTCGTTGAAATATTCGTATTTCACAGAATGTTGACAGTAGCCTACTAGCATCGCTACTAGATAATGTAATAAAGTATTGACAAATACGCATTAAGATGTTTAATTTTTTTGCATGAAAACGGCGCCCCATACGAAAAAAAGGCAGGAGAATTTTTTTGTCACAAATTGAATAAGGAATTCAAAAATGATTTTTTATTCGAAATATCCCACTGGCGAACCATTTTTTTCTTAAAAAAATTATTGAGATCATTACCCTTATGCGCGCCAATGATGGATATAAAATTCATAATTGCATGTCAAAAAATGCGTAATAACTAATTCTCAGAACTCATCGAATTTTATTCGCATATCTCGACCGGTTTCAGAGCAATAAATAGTCAGTTTTTAAGAAGAACTTTAACACCCCGTATCTCGGAAAACTATTTAAATATATTTTGAATTTGATTCCTATATGCGGTTCTAATGCATTTTTCCGTTTCATGTTTGTGATTCTTGAATTTTCTGATGTTTCTTATGGTTCCAGGCAACATTCCTCAAATTTTGGGACCCTGATAGCTACTACGTCTCTGTCCAACTGATTTAGTGTTTCTTGAGACTTGGAAATGTTTTCTTCTCGTGTGATATGGTTGTTCTAAGGGTAATCATTGCATTTTGAGTTTTTCATGTGTTCAGTCTTACGTCCACAACACCTGTTGCCGCAAATAAAACATTCGTTGATTAAGTGCGTTCTTTACCTATTATTTTTTTTTTTATTATTTTACGTTGAACGATATTGATCCCTTGTCAGAAATCAAAGGGGGTGTTTCATGTAAACAAAAGCTCTTAGGCCTTCCCTTGAAAAGTTACACGCTTCCAAAAATGAGAAAATATTTTTTTTTTCTTGAAATTGTTGAAGAGTTGGAGAAATGGCATTTCGTGGGCATGATCTACCAATAAAAAGGCTACCCATAAATATTTTATTTATTTTGTAATCTTTTGAAGGGGTGAAACATGCAACCCCTATTCCAGTTTTTACCAGAACTTTTTGAAGAAACAAAATTTCTCAATTGAAAAATAAGTGTTGAAAAGAACGATTCATTGCAAAACTTTTTAACCTTCTGTGTTGTGTCCGTGAAAGCAATAGTAACCTAATAAAAAAATTTAATACAATATTGTGTATGAACGGATCTTCTGCAAATGGAATCGCAAAAATCTAGTACGTGTCTGTCACTTTTTGTTTGCACAAGTTGTGACTTCAATCGTAGTATTTTAAAATTGAAAAAATCTAGTAGGTGGCTGTCAAGTCGCTTTGATGTTCATATGGTAGTTGAAAGTTCAATTGTGCCTTTTGAATCATCAATATGAATAGTTACACTAACGCTGAAATGGACGAAATATGCATTTTATGTATGGTCGTGCCAATGGAAATTATTTGGAAGCTAGACGGCTCTATGCAGAGATGTATGCCCAGCGCGTGATAACAAATCACACCTTTTTTGCACAGCTTCACCATCGTCTCTGTGAAAGAGGGACTTTTCAAAAACGAACAACTGATTGTGGTCGTCCACAAGTAATAAGAAAGGTGGCACTGGAAGAAGAGGTTCTCAATATGATTGAAGATCGTCCGGAATTAAGTACAAGACGAATTGCTAACACACTTAATGTTAGCAATAAACTAATCTGGAAAATTTTAAAGGATCACCAATTGTATCCTCACCATATTCAACGAGTCCAGGCACTTTTGCCGCGAGATTTTTCCCATCGAGTAGACTTTTCTCAATGGAGTCCTCAAATGATTACCCAAAATGCTCAATTTGTAGAAAGACGTGATATTCCCTGACGAATCCAACTTTTCAAGGCAAGGGATCACAAATTTCCATAACAATTATCTATGGGCCGAAAATAACCCACCTGCAATTCAAGAAGGTCGGTATAGTCCATCCAATATCAATTGCAGAAGCTGTTTCTATAGGGAGCAAATAAAAACTCACTCCGCTTACACGAGCGTATATGCGAAGAAACGGAACGAAAAATAATCTGTACTACTTGTATACAGTCTCCGTCGGCACAAAGAGCCCGCTGGTCAACGTGGACTTGAGTGACTGCTGTCTGTTCTACAACCGATTCGTCTGGGCCAATCAAGTCGGAAATCAATGCTTGCAGGTGTGTCCATACGATGGGAGGTCATAAATCACGCGTTATATTTGTGTTTTAATAGCTCTGAAAGATCAAAAACCAGTAGCGTCTGTGGTCTTGGTGTGTAACGATCGAAATACGTTTCAGGATATTCTAGTTTTGTTGGAAAATATGCCTCTTTTCCGACTATGGGAAAATGCAATTGCACAAAATAGTAATGCCATTTTCTCATTTTTCATTATTTATGAAGTATTTTCAAAATCTCAAAATATCTAAATAAAATTAGTTATCTCCGCCACTTCTGCTCACAGGATTTCGCCGCAAAACTTTTTTATGCTTCTGCAATTGATATTGGGAAAACTATATCAATATGAATTTTTACTTCGGGTCGGAATTATTGGCGAAATTATTATTGGACCGTATTTTCTACCGTTAAGGCTAACTGGTGCAACCTACACAATTTTTTCCAGGAACAGCTTCCCATTTTACTTGAAAATGTTCCACTAGCTATTCGACCACGAATATGGTTTATGCACGATGGTGCGCCTGTCCATTTCAGCATAACTGCTCGTCAGTACTTGGACGACGTGTATCCAAATCGTTGGATAGGCAGAGCAGGACCTCAACCTTGGCCTCCCAGATCTACAGACTTAAACCCCCTGAACTTTTTTATCTGGGGTCACCTGAAGTTCTTGCTTCATACGACCCCCATTGAATGTATGAATGATTTGAGGAATCGCAGCGAGACAATCCAAAACGCACCAGGAATATTTCAACGTTTGCGCCAGTCTATGGGACGAAGACTGTCTAATGGTTGGAGGACGTCATTTCGATCAGTTTTCATAACCCCGTTCCGTTTGATTTTGTTGCCTTTTTCTTGGTTGTAATACGCATTATTTGTTTTTTTTGTATTTTTAATTTGATATTCTCTTAAAACGAAAAATTGTACTGGTACATGCCTACATCAAAAGTGAAAACAATCGTAATGATTTAAAAAAACTACGATTGGAGTCACAAGTTGTGCGAAGAAAACGTGACAGCCACCTACTAGATTTTTTCGATTCCATTTACAGAAGATCCGTTCATGAACAATGTTGTATTTTTATTAGGAAACTACCGCTTTTACGGACACAACACACGAGTGTAAAAAGTTTTGCAATTATTCTTTTCAACACCTATTTTCAAATTGAGAAATTTTGTTTCGTTAAAAAGTTCTGGTAAAAAATGGGATAGGGGTTGAATGTTTCACCCCTGTAAAATAAAACAAAAAAATAAAATAAAATATTCATAGGTAGCTTTTTTATCGGTAGAACATGCCCACACAATGCCATTTCTTCAACTCTTCAGCAATTTCATTTTTGGAAGCGTGTAATTTTTCAAGGAAGGCCTGAGAGCTTTTGTTTACATGAAAGTCCCCCTCTTATTTTCGACAAGAAATCGCCCTTATTTGGCAACACCCTGTATAAGACCGTAGACTCTATTCAACAATGATATTCCTCAAGAAGTTTGAAACGTGATAAAAAACCATTTTTTTTTGTTAGGGAGGATGTCTGCAAATTCCATCTCGTGTCGGTCTTTGATGACACCCAAATAGTTGATAGAACTAGCTTCCGGAATCAAAATTCTGGAGTGCGGCTTTTTATAGTTCGACATCAACTTGAAAATATCGAAAGGCATAGAGGTCGAGTTGCACATCGTTGAAAAGGTAATTCAATTGTTCTTTCAACTATGGTTGTTTCTCGGAATCACAATTGCGAGGGCGGCTTTTTATAGTCCCCCCCTTCCTGTTAACTTTTGAACGGTTCGACATAGAACAATGGGACCAAAACTAATTGTTCGATAGATGAAGCGGGGGGTTACATCCAATTAAACATTTCAAATATGATAGGGCGTCAACTGGTACATCGTTGAAAAATAATCACAATGTCTTTCATTTCAAAAAGTACTATCGGTGATATAATTCAAAATGGTTTTGTCCCATTGTTCTACGTCGAACCGTTCAAGGGACTATAAAAAGCCGTAGTGTATATAACAACAATATTGAGACGTTCATCTTTTTTCATTCACATTTAATTTCCTTATATTTCATAAGCTCCATTTTGGCAATAATTCATTAGAAATTGTATTCTGCATCCGGTTTGGATTATTATTTTCCAGAATCAATTATCAAATAGGCCGTTCTGAGCTGCCCTCATTATGATTCACTGATAATGTATTACATTCGCTCATACATACATATAATGTAATATGTAACATATCTCTATTAATGAGTGGTCAGGAAATATTGAGGAATACACAAATGTATGTCCAGGTCACAAGCAATTAACTCATGCATTTAATAGAGATCGTATAATAATTAACAAAATTCGTTCGCCATTTTGTAGTCATCTTGAATCCTTGAATTTTGACATTTCATCATATTATCTTCGACACCAGAGACCCACACATACTCACTTCGAGTTGATTACGACCAACGACCATAAATCATAAAACCAAGTCATAATCTCCTGTAACAACAATTCCAGACACTGATTTTGGATTGATTCTTACATACATAATCACTTGTATTCGTGAGGGGGAAAACATGAAAGATAAACCATTCCTGATAACAACGAAATCACAGATCATTCGTAAAATACGAAACCAGAAATATGAATGGACTATTTGTGTTTAAACCTGAAGATGACAAAAACTCTGTCGAAACGTCGTTACGAGAAATTTTACAAATTGACTGAATTTTATAATAGTATAGAAAAAGACTTTGAAATATGCCTTCATTACAACATGTGAACAACAATTTTCATGTGAATAAATGCTTCAGCTACTCGACCTGTGCAATGGCGTATTTTTAGGTATAGATAAGAAATTGCATTCCAGGAGCTAAAAGTATATTTTGTTATCCGCGACCAGACCCTTTTTACTAATTTTCGTTAAGATCAAGCAAGTTTTTTTTAAAGCTTATCACCATATAAGATCTTTACTGTCAGCTGCCTTTGTATACACCCATGAGTTTGTGAATTATATAAAACCCTTGGAAACTTCACCAGCTTTCTTATATGATATCAATACAATTTTATATAAACCTATAGTAATATTCCCCCCATACAATAATGTATCTTTCTACGATCAAAAATCATTTTAGATAACTTAAATATAAAATCGGTTATGTTTACAGACGGGAGTAAGGATCCACAGGGAGTGGGTTCTGTTTCTTCAAATTCAAACAGATAAATAATTTTTAAATGTCCTATACCTGTCTTGGTGCTGGGAAAATGACATTCACGAATCAATTATTATATCAGATCCCTGTAGGATGGATAATTTGATATAAAAATTATCTTCAATCATCAGCAAAGTTATATTTACCTTGGCCAAATGACACGCTGGTATTTTTGGAAATGAAATAGTAGATCAGGTAGCTGAAGAAACACGAACGTGTACCAACTTCTATGATTTTTCTTCTTCCTAAACAAAACTCAGTTAAAGAATGCATGGGAAAGTGCTCAGAGATATCCGGAAAGTCAACTAACCCATTTACATGAAATTGAGAATTTTAATCACTTCCATGTCAATATTATAATGAATCTGTTGATTCAAATCACCTATTTTTTTAATGCAAAAAATATGATTTATACAAAAAAGTTAAGATTTTTTTACAAAAACTCCAAAAATTAAACTTGCAATATTCTACCAGTATTCGAATTTTACTAGCAATGAAGGATAATGAGCCAGAAAAATCGTGGTGCCAATATGGCGAAACCATTTTGTCATTTATGTTTCGAATCAACTCGAAATAGATATCTGGGATTTTAGCGGTCGCGAATTACCAATTTTCTGTTTACTTTTCACATCGACAGAAAACTAATTTGGCAACCAAATAGAAAACAATACATGATAAGAGTGAGTTGTAATCTGAACCCAGCGTTAAGTGTTTTGTTTGCTGTCCAGTTACACATCGAAAGACATAGTGTTGATCAGGGTAATATCGATATTAGTTGCTTGGAAGGCAAAACGCATTCGCGTACTGTTACGTGTGATAGTTGAACTTTTATTGAGTGGTGTGCTGTTTTCCGCCTTTCGCACTCCAGAGCAAGCAGCCGTTTGCACTACCTTAGGAAACGTAAATATATTTGGTGATTATTATATACTAGCTTACCCGACAGTCATTGTCTTGTCCAAATTTCTATATCCCCTGAATTTGTTTTCCTGAAGACTCTCGTCTGCGCGTAGAATTTCTCTCTTCTTATGTTTTTTTGTGTTGATCCATCTAGGTTATGCTTTTGACTCTTGCTGCTTCCTGTTTTCCCCTCATCCCGGTTTTTCGTTATCCTGTTTTTCTGTTATTCCATTTTTCCGTTTTAATCAATAAATATATATATATATATATATATATATATATGGGTGGGTAGTATTTGTACCCCAATATCCTCAGTTTTGTATATATTCATATATATATGTATATATATATATATATATATACATATTTATATATATATATATATATTTATATATATAGATATATAAATTTAGAAATAACGACTGAAAATTGGTATGAACAGTGGGGAATAACCAATCATGAAACTCAGACCTATTATTTCATCTATTGATGCACCCAATAGCAAAATATCTAAATTATTCACAGACATCCTTACAGATGCATATGACTTCGAAAATAAGTTTTATGTTGAAGATTCCTTCGAGTTTTCTAAATTCATAAACGAAAAACAACTTCCACAAAGCTTTGTCTTGATAAGCCTAGATGTTGTTTCCTTATTCAGTAACATACCGATAGAATTAGTGTTGAAAAGTATAACTAAAAGATGGAGTAAAATAGAAGAATACTGTAATATTTCACAAACAAAATTTTTTGAAATCATTCAATTCATATTCAAATCTAGTTTCTTTTCGTTCGAAGGAAATTTCTACATACAAATTTTCGGAACACCTATGGGAGCTACCATCTCACCAATCATTGCTTCGTATGTAATGGATGACCTTTTCGAAAAAATATTACCACAATTGACGTTTGAAGTTCCATTTTTAAAAAAATTTGTAGATGATATTATTTGTTTAGTACCAATGGATAATTCCGATGAAATTTTAAGAAAAGTAAATAACTACAATAAAAATTTACAATTCACAATTGAATTAGAAAAAAATAAAAGTATTCCGTTTTTAGGTACTAGAATAATTCGTAGAGAAAACAATTCACTAATCACAGATTGGTATATAAAACCAACAAACTCTGAAAAATACATAAACTATCATTCCTTCCACTCAAAAAGAATGGAAATAAATGCCAAGATTGTGATCAAGTGTACATCGGTCAGACCAAACAGATGCTAAAAGATAGAATCGCAGGCCATAAAAGTGATTGCAAAAGGTGTATAAGATCTTTGGCTTTGGCAACTCATTTCATAGATAGGGATCATCGTATTGATTATCAAAATTCAAGGGTTTTTGATGTTGAAAAAGACCTGACAGAACTACTTTTCTTAGAAATGGTCCACATTAATGAAAAGAAATCAAAAACTATTGATAAAAATGACAGATATTAATGAACTGAGTTCAATTTATACTTACATATTACATAAACAAGAAGAGATTGATCAAAATACTCGTCCTACAAAAAAATATATTGTTTACAAATATTTTGTCATCCTGTATAATGAAATTGTCACTGTCTGAAATATTTTCAAACTTCAAATAGAAAATTCCAATGTTCTTCATTGTACCAAATTCTTTTTAATTCTAATGTTGAGTAAGTAACCATTTATATTATATATCACATGTTGTTCATTATATAACATTGTAGAGAGTCTTGAGAAAGAAAATAAAGATTTTTGAAAGCTCGACTTAATAACGAAGAATATAATTTGAACTGGTCATCACTGACTGCATTCTCAAAAATAATTTTCACTGAATATATCACACTCAAGAATATAATCGAATCATATATATATATATATATATATATATATTTATATATATATATATATATATATATATATATATATATTGGGGTGTTTCATCTTCAGGCGATATTGTTTTAGAGACTCTTTAGAAAATTCGATTTTCCATATTAATAACACAGGAATTTATTTTTTTTGGTTTCAACTCAATTTTTCGGTATTTGAAAAATATTTGTGGAAAAAATGAGAAAACAGCTTTTGAAGGGCGTTAAATTTGCTACAAAAAAATTTTTCTGAGCAAACGCTGTCCAACCAACAGTTTTTGAGTTGTAGAGCTGGAAAGGTGAATGTTAATAATAATTGGCAACAAAGAACCCCGCACCAAATACATGGAAAAATGGCTCTCAGCCAATTTTGAAAGAAATGTTGTGGTACAAGTCACTAGAAGTTATATGTGCAAGTTTAAATTAGTTTATTTGTTAGTTTCGGAGATTTGAATTTTTTTAAATCATAAAAATGGCTCTTTTATTAAAACATAGTGAGGTTCACGTATCCAAAAGTATTACTTATTAGATGATTATTAACTGGATAATAGCATTGCTGGATTGACGGAAGTCGAATGATATGCCAGTAAGTCGGTCGTTAAGACAGAAGAACCCGTCTATGATACATGGTGGGTCAAAAATAGCGACAATTTAGCATATTTCGTCAATCTTTATCATTGGTCCCATCAGTGGTACTGAGCATTTTTCATTAGAAATATCTTTATTGGGAGTCTTTTCTTATGACCAGAATATTTTCCTAAAAAGTTTTTACTTTCTTCCAAAACACTGATTGTTTCAAAAAATGTTTGTTTTTTATACTCCATGTTTTTAACATTAGTCACTCAAAACAGCCTTCTTGAGACAATAAATCCACTTCGAAGCCAAAACTACTTGAGAAAGACTCATAGTAATTGCTTCATATGATACGAAAAGCTACAATAAATTTTTTACGGGGGGTGTTTGAAAATATAAGTTGAAATACATTTTGCGCTTAATATATATGTTTTTCAATTATTCTTGAATGGACCCGTCAATTTGAATGATATTTTTCAGTTATACTCTAAAGTTAATAACCCTACACACGTGTGAGTTTTATTAATTTCCTATATCTGGTTTTTGATATATGAATATTGAAAATTGATATTTTACAGAAAATATTATGCAATCTTATTTCTTGATGAAATAAATTTGATTTAGCGGCGCAAAACAATTGCGCCATTAAAAACCGCATGACCATAAGCCGTATGACCATTAACGGCGTGGCTATTGACACGTTGGTATGTGGTTTTCACCTGCTTTACAAAAATTCGTTGTCCAGATCCATATAAGTCGCACTTTACGCTTCGTGACGATCCCACGAATATCTATAAATAGTAATTATAAACCCTCACCAACGTGTCAATAGCCACGCCATTGTTAGTCATACGGTTTATGGCTTTGCGCCGCTAGATCATATTTGTTTCAACAAGAAATAAGATTGCATAATATGTTCTATAAAAATCAAATTTAATATTTATATTTCAAAAACCAGACATAGAAAATTAATGAAACTCACACGAGTGTAGGGTAATTTACTTTAAAGTATAACTGAAAAATATGATTTAAATTGACAGGTCCATTCAAGGATAATCAACAAACATATATATCAAGCTCAAAACCTATTTCAACTTACATTTGTGAACACCCTCCGTATAAAATGTGATTGTAGCTTTTCGTAGCTAATCATATTGAGCAATTACTATAAGTCTTCCTCGAGTGGTTTTGGCTTCAAAGCAGATTTATTGTCTCAAGAAGGCTGTTTCAAGTGACTAATGTTAAAAACATGAAGAATAAAAACAAACATTGAAGGAATGTGGTTTTTTGTTGAGGAACAACGTTTCTTGACATGTTTTTTGGATAACCTTCCACAGTTGAAAAAGCAAAAAAGACTCTGCAAGAAAAAATCCAAATAATTCAAACAATTAAAGGAGATTTAAAAGATTTTGAGAACGGGGGCAGATATAGTCCCCGAAACGTCAATCAAAAACTATATAGAGAAGTATCTTTCAAATTTTTACTATTTTTTTATAGGCATATTCAGGAAACGAGAAGTTACTGACAAATCGAATCATTTTTCTATAGGAAATATAATTTGGTGAACGCAGTAACTTATTGGGGTGAACTAATTAGTTTGCTCTTTCTACACTTGTATATATTTTCCTGATTATATTTTCATTTTCAGACTGTGGAAGGTTACCCAAAAACATGCCAAAAAACAAACATTTTTTGAAACAATCAGTGTTTTGGAAGAAAGTTCAAACTTTTTGAGAAAATATTCTTGTCATTAGAAAAGATTCCCAATAAAGATATTTTTAATGAAAAATGCTCAGTCCCACTAATGGAACCAATGATAAAGATTGGCAAAATATGCTAAATTGTCGCTATTTATGTATCATGGGCGGGTTCTTCTGTCTTAACGACCGACTAACTGACATGTCATTTGATCCAGCAATGCTATTATTCAGTTACTAATCATCTTATACTTTTGGATAAGTGAACCTTACTATGTTTTAATAAAAGAGCCACTTTTATTATTTAAAAAAATTCATATCTCCAAAACTAGAGAAAGGAACTGATTCAAACTTGCACATGTAACTTCTAGTGACTTGTACCACAATATCTCGAAGAAATTTCAAAATTGGCTGAGAGCCATTTTCCCTTGTATTTGGTGCTTTTCTTTAAATTGGAATTTATTGATCTTACATTAAATATTATCTTACAATAGACGCTATAAAGCTATTATCAATGGAAATCTGATTAAAATTATAATACCTGCTTGATAATTTAAAAAAATGTACACGTCGTGAATGATTCTGCTGAACGGGGAGTTCAATTACTAGAATCGAAGTTTAACTTATAACGAAGAACAGAAACAATACTTATAACAAGTTGTGGCAATGCATCGGAATCAATTTCCGAATGCTAATAAGCAAACATTAATGTTACCACCAATTCAGAAATGGAAAAAACATTACTTCTAGTAATTCTCATGATTATATATTGTCACGAAACAATCATGAGTCAGAAAAAGAATAATTTTTATTTTTACAAGATTACCAAAACAGTTTAATTCCAGATCATCATTCGAAATTAATGAATCAGACCAGTTTTCCAAAACATTCAACAACAAAAACCAGGCCGACAATCCAAAACATTTGTGTCACATTTTAAGCGACCTAGAAATTCTAAATTGAAAAATAACAAAGCAGAATTGCTGAGTCGCTAACCTCGATCCAATTGATGGATGAAAAACAATTAGGTTTCGAAGTAAGGGAAGAAATAAAGAGCAGTTAGTAGTTGGCAGGTCTTGAGGTGTGCCACAAGTCATGAGTCGGTGACGTGCCCCCTGAAGAAAGAGCTGGAAGCCTGAGAAGGATAGAAATGTAGTTTCTATTATTGAGCTGCCATTCTGGCAGCGTTGTATATATAGTCCTTAGGTGTAAGTATATTCTTGCATATATTCCTGATTGAAATAAATATTGTATGTTTGTTTTTAGATTCTGAGTTCATAATCTGGTTATCACAAAATCCCTCTGAGCTACTAACCCCCTTCGAGGCCCTTTAGGCAATGGACCTATGACATATATAGTTCTGATACCATGTATATTTTCAAATGTAAAAAAAAGTGATTTGATTTGCGTTAGTTGCACAATATTTAGCCACCCAAGTTTATTTTATAAACCGAAATGAATCACAGGAAAACAAAATTTCGAAAATGTCAAATTTTTGGAAGGGGGAGAAATAATTATGAAGAACTATTGTCTGGGTATCGAGGCTGGCGCCTCCACCATATGTCATAAGTCTATTGCCTAAAGTGCCTTAAACGGGGTTGGTAGCTCAGAGGAATTTTGTGATAACCAGATTATGGACTCAGAATCCAAAAACAAAATATTTATTTCAATCAGGAATATATGCAAAAATATACTCACACCTAAGGATATATATATCGCTGCCAGAACGGCAACTCAAGAATAGAAACTACATTTCTACCCTTCTCAGGCTTCCAGCTCTTTTTTCAGGGGGCACGTCACCGACTCATGACTTGTGGCACACCTCAAGACCTGACAACTACTAACTGCTCTTTGTTTCTCCCCTTACCTCGAAACCGAATTGTTTTTTATCCATCAATTGGATCGAGGTTAGCAATTCAGCAATTCTGCTTTGTTATATTTCAATTTGGGATTTCTAGGTCGCTCAAAATGTGACACAAATGATTTCGATTGTCGGCCTGGTTTTTGTTGTTGAATGTTTTGGAAAACTGGTCTGATTCATTAATTTTGAATAATGAACTGGAATTGTCCGTCATAAAGTTGGCTACATATGGGAAAAAAATTTGTTATTGAAATTTCTTCAAAAACTCTGATGGTGGTTCGTTCCTGCATGTCAGACAACTGAAAAATCCATTACGACTTATATCACGTGACCTCAGATTTGGCGAGCATTAAAAAAAAAGTTGTCTGTGTTGCCGAAAAATGAGTCAAATTGACAATATATCGAAAGTGTTTATCAACAAAATGTGTTTGGAGTCCAACGAGGATCTCATGTACCAATTTTGAACCAGATTGAAAATGAAATTATTATACATTCTTGTTTCATCTGGAAACAGCTTTGATAACCTAAATCACATAAGTTTGGGTCAAAACTAATGAAATATTTGTGGTATAGACAAGATTAATTATGTGAACACGATTTAGTCTTGTCACTAGGTGTAGTCATGCCCTGTATATTGCAAGGATAAATAATGTATTATTGAGTTTCAATTACAAATATTAGTTGGTTTGAATTTTATTCACGGGTTGAGAATATTGAATGAGCTCATGTGCCTGAATATGTTTAACATCATTGAAACCAACCTCAACAAAGTATCTCCCTGATGATGGGAATAAACATTTCCGAAAGCTTGGATAAACCTTAAAGAGTTTACTTCTTCATTGCTGCTTACCCCAATAACCCTAGTTTTGTATATAAATATATATATATATATATATATATATTATATATTCCTGAAAACTTTTCCACCTCCAAAGAATTATGCATATCCATTCCTCGAATCGTGTTGTGGTCTTCAAAAATACCATAGAAAAAGCACTTTCAAATCGAATAACTTTTCCAAAAAACATTTATTTCCCTAACAACCTTATTCGGACTATTACGAACATTTGTTTTAATTGAGCCAAATCGGTACAGCCGATGATTTATAAAATAAAAAAAATTTACCTGACCGAGATTCCGGGCAACTTTTTCAATTTTTCTTTCCGTAGAAACTATCCTCGGGCTATCACGAACATTAAAAAAAATAGCCAAATCGGTCCAGCCGTTCTCACGTTTTGCGCAGTTATATCTCAGGTTTCTTAGGTACAGGTTTCTTTCTCTTTCTTTATATACTTTATTGTCAAAGAAAAAATATATCTTATTGACAAAGCGTACTTAAAGCTAGTGCATGAATATGATATCTCAGCAACAGACAATACTAAATATTTATATATATTAAAAAAACAGATATAGAAGTAAAGATATAGAGACGGGAAACATACAATATATCACAATTTTATCACAATTTTATGCCTTGAGCAAAAGTATCTTTTTGACTTTTTTTCGGAACAGGTGGTGTACCGGAATTTCTTTCAATTTTGTGGGCAGTTTGTTGTACATTTTTATACTTTCGTACATTATAGAATTCTTTGTCTGCTCTGTTCGGGGAGTGGGTGAAGCTATATTTTTTCTTACCACTTGACGTGTATTATGTATTATTGCTGGATGTTCTGCAACATTTGCATTAGTTTTATGTTTGTGTACCAGACATGTGGTCTCCAATATAAAGATTGAGGTTAGAGTGAGAATCTTGTGCTTTATGAACAAGGGCCTGCAGTGAGTAGTGTACTTAGCTCCAGACATAAATCTTACCGCTCGTTTTTGAAGAACAAAAATGGAATCGAATAGGTTTTTAGTACAATAACCCCAAAAGGCTATCCCATATCTCAGGTGTGATTCAACCAAGGAAAAATAAGTCACTCTACCCATCGATAGACCAAGTTCCTTGGATACTACTCTCATTGCATAGCTGCCTGATGCCACTTTCTTCCGCAAGGTGTGAATATGGGTGGAAAATTTCAGATTGTCATCTATTTCAATGCCAAGAAACTTGGTGGAAGTTCTATTCATAATTGGATTCAAACCTAACATAAGTGAATCATAGGTGCATTTGAAGGTGAGGAGGCTTGTTTTTTTCGAATTGAAGCAGAGGTGGTTTGACTTCGCTCAGGTCACACTCAATGATTTCTTTTAAGCAGTCAATATTAGATCCTTTCCACATCAATGTTGTGTCGTCCGCGAACATGGTGAACTTTCCTTGAATATTTATACTGGCCAAGTCATTGAGGTAAACTAGGAACAATATTGGACCGAGTACTGAACCTTGTGGCACACCACATTTGATAGTAGCCGGGGGTTAATGCAGATTTCTTCGTCATGTGGAAACTGAAATTTTTATAAGCACTTTCATATAAACATCTTTCCTGGCCCATTCAAAATGTGTTATAAGCCAAACACACATATTTTCTTCAAGTTTTTCATTACATAGTGCGATGAATCGCGAAACATTAGCCATATTATAGCCTGACGTCAACGAGAATCCCTCAATAACCCAAGGACACAGAAATTCCAGACGTATAACAAGCAGGTCCAGTGGAGCTAGAAGTCAAAGTTCACACTCGGGAATATTGCGTCCAAGTAGGGTTCCGACATACAATACATGTATATTGAATTACGTGCCGTATGTTTGCATAATATCCGTATATGTATGCACATACAAGAAAACTGTCATGAGCCGTGCACACCGATTGCACCATTGGATTCACAGAGGTTATACAGACCGTCCATAATGGAGACATTCCCCTCAAACACTCGTTTATTTTTATGAAGAAGAGGAAGACTAACGATAATAAATATCGGATGAACTTTAATGGAACTGAAACTATTTTTTGAAACCGTACTATATACCTTTGGTTAGTAACTTTAACTTCTGATCGTCTGAAAAAAAAATTTGATGTAATATAATATAATAATAATAATAATAATAATCTTTATTCAATAATAATAAATGAATACAATACCCCCCTTCACACAATGAATGAAGTGAATAAAGCTGTTGGGCGATAAGTGCTGTTGCACTTGTTTCGCAGAAAGTTGTAGTTATGCTATATAAAATGTTATTGATGATAAGAAATACACATAATGAAGGAATGAAAAAGTTAAATATAGTATATAAAATAAAGTTAAGGTATGCTATATAAAATATTAAATGTGGTTGATAATAACAAATTGTTTTTTTGTAAAAATTTTTTGTAAAATTGTTTTTAACCGCTTTCTTAGTTGTTTGACCAACCCTCAGAAGTTAATGAAAACTTGTGCGAGTTAAGATCACGGGGACCTTATCTTTTATAGTGGGATCCGAAACCACTCTTGGGACCTTGAAAAATTTTTTCACCAGCTGCGGGAATCGAACCCGTGCCAGGTGGAAACAGTTGACACAAGACCGACGCTCGTTCCACTGAGCCACAAGCCCCGTACAAATAAGTACACATATTGAACAATTTGAAAGTTAGACATGAAATAAATTTATGCTATATAAGATGTGGTTGTTAATAATAAGTACACATAATAAGCAATGGAAAATTTAAAATATGCTACATAACATAGTACTAATTGATATAATAATGATAATAATAATAATAATGTATTCATAAAAATAATTAAAGAAAAAAGAAAGAGAAAAAAAAAGAGAACTTACATATAATACTTACAGCTAGCAAATAAAAAATTGGTGACGATAGGTGCTGTTGCACTTGTATTGTACTAAATCAAGTATATAAAATGAAATTTGTATAGAAAGTTGTGATTGATATTGAATGCGACCTTAATCATCATCATGGAAAATATAAATAGTATAGATAAAATACGACTTATATACAGTGTGTCTCACTTCTCATGGAAACACCCCCGTAATTCCCCAATTATTGGAGTAGAATTCTGAAATATTCACGATCGTTAGATATGCCGGAGATGAGTCTGAATCTCTTCTGAAGTTAACCTGAGTGACATACACTGCGCGCCTGGGGCGATGGATGTACCCATTTTTGCGAAAAATAATAATAGGGAGCAAGATAGGCTCAACATTCTCACGGATTCGTGATCAGGACATCAACTTTAGTAACTATCCATATTTCCGCTGGAAAATTTTCAGTTCTGAAAACTCGAATTTGTCTCACACCCCCGTATCTTCCGTAATTATTGAAGCAGAATTCTGAAATTTTCCCGATCGTTAGATATACCGAAAATGAGTCTATATCTCTCTTTGGTCAATCTGAGTGACATACACTGCGAGCCAGGGGCGATGTATATACCGATTTCTGCGAAAAATAATATTGGGGGGCAAGATCCGTGATCAGGACATCAACTTTCGTAGATATCCATATTTTCGCGGAACATTTTTCAGAACTGAAAATTTTCTGGCAAAAATATGGATTGTGATGGAAGTTGATGTCCGGATCACGAATCCGTAATAATTTTGAGCCTATCTTGCCATCTAATATTATTTCTCACGAAAATCGTTCTATCCATCGCTCCTGGCGCGTAGTGTATGTCACTCAGATTATCCCCAGATGAGATAAGGACTCATCCTCGGTATATCTTACGATCGTGAGAATTTCCGGATTCTACTCCAATAATTACGGAAGATACGGGGGTGTTCCCACGAGAAGTGAGACAAATTCGGATTTTTCAGAACTGAAAATTTTTCAGGGAGAATACGGATTGGTACTGAAGTTGATGTCCTCATCACGAATCTGTAAGAATTTTGAGCCTATCTTGCACCTTAATATTATTTTATGCAAAAATCGGTGTATCCATCGCCCCTTGCCCGCCATCTTGAATTTTCGAATTTTGACAAAACATTCACAATCTCCGTCCCCGAAAACCTCCACATACCAATTTTGAATCGAATCGAAGCATAATCACAAAACTCGTCCGCCATCTTAGAGCCGCCATTTCGTTTTTTCTTCAACAAAAATTTCATAATGCATTTCTGTTATTGTTGATGACTATATCATAAGAATTCGCAAGGAATCTAGGATTGGTTATGGATTTGTCTCTAACTGTTTTAGGACCGGTTTCGGAAAACTCAAATCATTGTATGGTAATAGGCATATCTTAAACAGAAAATTCAAGACTATTCTCTGTGACTCTCTCATTCTCTCCATGTGCAACTTCAGTTACTTCCTATGCGGACCATGTATCGACTCTATAGACTAGAATACAAGTTTGGCAAAATTATTGTCTTAGTTCTTTGAGATACGCAGACGACGAAAAATATCACATGAGTTCATCGTCGTCGAAGATTGCACAGCTTATGTTTATATCATAAAATGATAAAGTTCGAAACACATCCTCATTTACAAAAAAATAATTACATATCGAACAGATGTGCACAATATCAATATTCGTCACAAATTTCGCCTTACCCCCACGCTGCTCAAACGATCCTGTTCATATCAGATTGTTAGCAATTACAATGGACTTCCCGATACATTGAAAATCCTGCCCCCAACTTCATTCAAATCAAAACGGAGAAAGTTAATATTTGATGAGCGGAATAGTTGGAGAACTGAATTTCAGGTACAAAGAAAATAGGGTGGCAGCAGGTTTCGTTAAAAGAGTTTTTTTGTAATATCTTCTTGTCTCATATGCAACTTTTATTCACAATGGGTTATATCGACTAAAATTAATTACCTTCTAATGCCACTATGTGCCATATTCGTGTATATGACTCATCATATGTGCCTATACCGGGTGACACAGGATATCGGGCCACCCCTGTAACTTCTGCATTCGTTAACGGATTTTTCTGGAATTTGGTACAGTTATATAAGCAACCATTTCGGATTTGACCACATTATAATCCAAAATGGCGGACTTTCGGTTTTTCTGGAAATGCCAGTTACTTTGTTTTTTCAAAACAAGTCTAATTCTTATGTCAAATATAATTTTTTTTAAACAATTGAAATTAAAATTCTTTTTTATTTTACCCCGTGGATAAATGAGAATTGGTCGAAGCTGTTCACAATGAGTCGCAAATAACAGAAAAACTTATTTTTTTCTGAAAAATCATTTTTTGTGTCCCTTACTGGTTAATCAATTCAGTCACATAACATTTTGATCAGAAATTCATTTTTTTCAAATGGGCAACCTACCTGTCTCTCTAGAACATTCATTGAGGGACAAAATGACATATCATTTCTGTATTTCGGTGCTGTAACAAATTGTATAAATTCAAAAATCTACAACTAGTTCATGAGTTTTCTGGTTGTTCGAATAATTTTTTAACTTAGTAAGCTGTGGAAAACAACATTTCTGAATCTTGTCAACTAATTGTGTAAGTTATACTTATAAGCACGATGATGGTGTTTTTTTTAATTATTCTAGTGTTTTCTCGACTGACATTGCATTGGTATTCCAATTCCCGCGTCGAAGCGATTGGATCAAAATCGACATAAGCAAAACATTCATTTCTGCCTCCTCACTTACGATCATCTTCTCCATTGTTGGGTTCATTTCGGAATCTTCTCTCCACATTTTTGAAAAAGGTTCTTTGTGAGTGTCTTCTGTGTGGGTATCGTTCAAGCGTATAACTGACAAGCGGCGACAATGTTTTCAAGACATTCTACGTAAATTAATAACATATCAACCTGTTCACTTCTTCTGAACCTATAATTTTGATTTTACATTTCTACTAAATTAATTCCCGGAAGTTAACAAATTTTCGACAGTTGAGATGAAAGATGACAGCGAACCACAATTAGTTGACAAGATTCAGAAATGTTGTTTTCCACAGCTTACTAAGTTGAAAAATTATTCGAACTGCAAGGAAACTCATGAACTAGTTGTAGATTTTTGAATGTATACAATTTGTTACTGCACCGAAATACAGAAATTATGTAATTTTTTTCCTTAATGAATATTCTAGAGAGACAGGTAGGTGGCACGTAGGGGTTTCATTTGAAAAAAAAAGTTTTGTTCAAAACTGAATTAATTCATCAAATGATGACATGTTATGTGCGTTTCTGTTATGTGCATTTCATTGTGAATAGCCTTGACCAAATCTCATTTTTCCATGCAATAAAATAAAAAAACAATTTCAATTTCAATTGTTCCAAAAAAATTACATTTGATATAAGGTTTGGACTTGTTTTGACCTGTTGAACTTGAATATGTAAAGACAAAGTTGCTGGCATTTGCAGAAAAACCGGAAGTACGTCATATTGGATTGTAATGTGATCAAATCCGAAATGGTTGCTTATATAACTGTACCGAATTTCAGAAAAATCCGTTAACGAATGTAGAAGTTACAGGGGTGGCCCGATATCCTGTGTCACCCGGTATAAGCATATGTGTATGTACAATTCCTCTCTTATATAATTTTAACACCCATATCGGAACCAAGAGCTTTGTTTTCATCTTTTTTTTTCTGTTCTTTTTTCTACTGCTTGATGACAGCCTCAAGCAGTACTGAGGTTAGGTTGAAAAACAGAGCACACTCAACTGACACCTTGCCTTTTTTCCAGAACTAATTTTATGTATATAGTATAGTAAGATACTGTATCTTTGTTTTTTTTTTGGAGATAAAGATCTTTATTATTATTATTATTTGTTGCAGAATAAAATTTTTTTATGTTCTTTTCAAAAAAAAAAACTTTCTGAAGGAAGTGATATAAATAGTGAAGAGTGCATCTCAAGTTCATGTAGAGTTTATTGTTATTATTAGAAACTCCATGAAAGAGATACATTTCTGTTCTCGGCATTCACCCGGTACATTACCCAAAACTAATCAAATGAGAATAAATATCAACAAATGCACTCGCGGAATAATCAACTCCGCTTATATATTGAGCACAAATAGTTCCGCTAATCGTTTATATTGAGGTTGAGCAAGAGCCACTTCTGCATTATATAATAAGGTCGGTTTCCATGAAGCTCAACCTATCTGACCTATCTAAGTGAACCCATAGTTTTAGGCAGTGAGTTCAGCTTGCATTATGGTCATTAAGCTTGCCATAAATCATATCGCAACGCCCGTCACTGATAGGATTCGGCTAGTTTCTCAACACTGTATTAACAACCGAAAATGACCCTCCTCATACTGAGGCGACAATTTTGTTCGGGGACATAATTGCACTCAGAATCTTGATAATTTCGAATACTGGAACTTGCGAGAGATTTTCTCAGGACTATGTCTCATACTGGATGATCCAGAAGCGTAACTAAGGGGCGACAGGCTAATAAAACTTACTAAAGACTGAAAATGAAATATGTACGTTAGAGCATCCAGTAGCAACTACATAGGAGCTCATAGAGGGAAATCAATATAATACTAAAAAAGAAGTACAATTCTACACGAACTGGGTGTGGGAAAGATGACAGGTCGGTGGATTTTATAGTTTTGAGCAACTAACACAAGAAGCACGACAGACTGGTACTGCTTTATGTTGAATCAAAATAACAAACACTTCAAACAACATACAAAAATGAAGGAAAATATATATTTATATATATATATATATATATATATATATTGTAACGTAAATAAACTTAACTTGGTTTTACTAATTTATTTCACACTTAAATTCACAACTAATTTATATTACTAGCTACGCCACTGTATCGTTCGACGCTATCGGCTGCTGAGACTGACTACTCCCTCTTGAGGGTGCTGCCTATTTATCTCCGTTACAGAATTCTAGACCTTTCCAATTCTGGCGGTTGGAAACCAGCATGTTCCAGTTGCTTCCAATATTGACCGTTGTTATCCGCGGCGACGCGATTGGATTTGTTCTCGAATATCTCCGGGGATGACATCATCGTTGTCGATGGCAAGGAGGAATGAGGCGACAGGTCCGGCCTAGGTTCGTTACATTGCCCCCTTCTTAAAGACATTTCGTCCCGAAATGTCATCCTTGGAGTGTGACGATATCTGCATGACTCCCCATATCTGCACCGTGAAGTTCGATGGAAGTAACACTCCACGGTCTTCATGACCGGTCGTGGAAGAGGGTTACAGCAAACCAAAATCTTGACGCTGCTGGATCTGAATATCGCCTCCAGCATACTTCTTATGACTCTCCAGTCCAACCCATCAATACCACAGGACAATTTTGGAATTGCTAGATCCACCAGATTCTGGTCCACCATAGTGTCTCTTAGTTTGATGAGACTCTTCCAGACATCTCCGTAGGACGGTTTATCTTGGGAATGCCTCTTGGTAACTAGGTAGTAGATGTTTCTCTGGCCTTTCTTCAACTGTAGCACCCCACCAACCTCTGGATTCTGCTCCTGCAGTGTTTGGAGTTGACCAAATTTCTTGGAAAACACTACGGCGATGCCCCTGGACATTCGAAGATCTTCTACCACACAGTGCGCTGGAGCGTAGTCAGCAGGCACCTCGAAAAGGTCTCGTGACTCCTCTCTAGTAACCCCATGTAGAACTTTCTGCCCGTTTGAATGAAAGGACATAAACTTCTCGAACGTCATATCATCCTCCGGTGGCTTGAGGGTGCGAACTTGGTCATGGTTTTCAGCGTAAGGGGCCAACCTGTTGAAATGGACGACCCTTGGTTTCCCTCGGGGTGGCTTATGGATTCGGTACACAAGGTCGTTTATCCTTTTCACGATTTTATACGGGCCTTCCCACGAGTTCCGCAACTTTGGTGATAGTCCACGACGACGTTTGGGGTTGTACAGCCAAACCAGGTCATCAACCTTAAACCCTCCAGCGTCGGCCTTGATGTCATAGGTCTTCTTCATTTTATCGCTGGCACTCTGGATGTTCAACCGGACTCGTTCGTGGATGTCGTCCATTCTCTGCCGAAGTTTGCTGACGTAGTCCTCTCCCGCAGTGTCTTGTCCTGGCGTTATCCCAAACTTCAGGTCACAAGGCAGTCGCAGTTCTCGGCCCATTATAATACTAGCAGGAGTTTGACCTGTTGACTCGTGTACTGCGGATCGATAGGCCATCAGGAACAAATGAAGATACTGGTCCCAGTCTCTTTGAAGGTCAGAGACAACCTTGGACAAGTGGCGGTTGATCGTTCTGTTCATCCGTTCCACCATTCCATCGGACTGCGGATGTAGGGCCGTGGTTCTTGTCTTGCGGATGTTCAGCAGTAAAGATATTTCTTGGAACAGGTTGGATTCGAAATTTCTGCCTTGATCCGAGTGCAGCTCCATTGGAATACCGAATCGACATATCCACTCTTTCACCAAGACGTCGGCGACGGTGATGGCTTCCTGGTTGGGCAGGGCATAGGCTTCCGCCCACTTACTGAAGTAGTCCATTGCCACAAGGATGTATTTATTCCCGTGGTCGGATACGGGAAACGGGCCGACGATGTCAATGGCGATTCTCTCGAACGGGCTGCCTACGTTGTACTGACGCATCGGGGCCTTGGGTTGTATTCGAGGTCCATTGCTAGCAGCGCATACAGCGCACTTTCTGCACCAGTCCTGGACGTCAGCTTGACAATTGACCCAGTAAAACCGTTGCCTCACTTTCTGCAGGGTCTTCGTCACTCCCAGATGTCCTCCAGCGACTCCATCATGGATTTCCCGCAGCACTTCCTCTCTTCTGTTCCTGGGAACAATTATTTGGCGTCTGTCTTCCCCACCAATTTCGGCCTCCAACACACGTTTCAGGATCCCATTGTCCAGAATAAGAGAGTTCCATTGTGCCCAATAGGACTTAACAGCCGGCGAGTAACCTGCGACTTCCTGCCATGATGGTCTTCGATTGCCCTTCTTCCAGCTGACGACTAAGCCAAGGTCGGGGTCTTTCTCTTGGTCTTTCTGGATCTTGCTGTCATTCCAGTTGTCATTCATTGCCGCCGTTCTACAAAGTGTTGCTTCTTTCTCTTCTGCTCGTCGGCAATGTGAGCAATCATCTGGACATGGTCTTCGCGACAAGGCATCTGCATTCTTATGGCTAGTTCCGGCTCGATGTTCTATTCCGAAATAGAATTCTTGGAGTCTCTCGATCCAACGTGCTACTTGACCCTCAGGATTTTTGAACTGTAAGAGCCATTTGAGAGCTGCATGGTCAGTTCTCAACAGGAATCTTCTTCCATACACGTACTTGTAGAAGTGCTCCACTCCCTTTACAACAGCTAACAGCTCTCGCCTGGTGACACAGTAATTGCGCTCTGGTTTGCTAAGCGTCTTGCTGAAATAACCAATGACCTTCTCCTGTCCCTCCTGGATCTGAGATAGGACAGCTCCAAGTCCCACGTTGCTGGCGTCCGTATCCAAAATGAATTTCCCTTTGGGTAGGGGATAGCTCAGTATAGGTGCGTTGATCAAAGCTCCTTTCAGCTTCTTGAATGAATCTTGATATTCTTTGGACCACTGGAACTTTGTTTGGCCTTCCGTGAGCCTGGTCAGTGGTTTAGCGATGTTGGCGAATCCCAGCACATATCGGCGATAGTATGTGCATAAACCAAGGAGACTTCGAAGTTGGTGAATATCTTTTGGGATGGGCCAATCCTTAACAGCTTTGATCTTCTGGTCATCCACTGCTACTCCTTCCCCAGAGACAACGTGGCCGGGGTATCGTACTTCTTTTTGGAACAGATGGCATTTCTTAGGGCTCAGCTTCAATTCGGAGTTCCTCAGTCGCAGGAATACTTCCTCCAAGTTTTTCACGTGGTCCTCGAACGATCTGCCGACCACAATTATGTGACACGTGTTCCATGAGAGTCCCTTCAGTACTGTTTCCATCAATCTTTCGAATGTGGCGGGAGCATTACAGAGCCCGAATGGCATAACGGTGAACTGCCACAATCCTGAGCCGATGGTAAAGCAGTCTTTCCTCGATTTTCCTGAGCTAGTTCTACTTGCCAGTATCCACTCTTCAGATCAAGGGTCGAGAAAATCGTGAAACCAGCCAACGTGTCTAGGGTGTCATCTATTCTCGGGAGAGGGTAACTGTCCTTCTTCGTGACATTATTAAGTTGGCGATAGTCTACACAAAAGCGTGTCGATCCATCCTTTTTCTTCACCAGTACGACTGGAGAGGACCAGGGACTGTCAGATGGTTCGATAACTCCTTCTTTTCCCATATCGCTGACTATTTTGTCAGCCTCTTCTTTTTTGGCAAGAGGAAGTCTTCTTGCTGATTGCCGGATCGGCCGGGCACCTCCAGTATCAATCTTGTGCTGGACCACATTAGTTCGACGCCCTTTTCCTTGTCCGGTATCGAAGATGTCTTGGTACTTTTTGACTAAATCTCTTAGTTTGGGCTGTTGAGCTGGTTTTATGTCTTTGGAAGAGAAGGCAACTAATTTCTCTAGTTCTGTGGGCAAGTTGTTGGGTTGGCTAATCGTACCTCGTACGCCCCGGATCACAGATGGAACTGACGAGCAGTGCCCCAAAATTGTTCCCTTCTTCAGGGTCACTGGGAAATAATTGACATTCATGACCCTTACCGGCACAAATTTGTCAGCACGCAACAAGGTCTTCCCTAGTGCAATCCCTCGTCCAATTTTCTCATCATGAAGTTTGGGCTCGAACATCACCACGTCTCCACTGCTCGCACTCTCGTCCAGGCGAGCCTCCAGAATGGTTTCAGCCCTCTCAGGTACGCTCACATCTTCAGCCAACAGCACACGGATCAACTCCTCACTTCTTCCATGAAGCACCAGCTCTTCTCCGTTGACACGTAGGACGCCGTCTTTGAAATCTAATTCAAACCCTCTGGAATTCATGATGTCCATTCCGATGATTGCATCGTCTTCGATGTCCGCTACAAGTGCCTGATGTTTCACTTTAGTGCTGCCCAAAATTATTTCAATCGGTAGCTCGCCATATACAGTAGCTGGCTCCCCTGTTGCTGTGCATAGCTTCCAAGTTGTCGGTTCAATCCGTTCCGGTGTTCTGGCAAAGGGAGGCCCGAGAATTGTCCTAGTCGCACCTGTATCTAGCAGCATGGTGCAAGGCTCGTTATTGATGAGACCGTCTACGAAGACACCTTTGTTCTGTCGTTGAAGGATAGCGACATATGCGTTGTTAACCGGGGCTTGCCGGACACATGCCGACGATTGTTCCTTCTCGTCGACCTTCTTTAGTTTTCCTGCATCGGAGTCGATGAATGTTGGACATTTGCTACGCACATGTCCAATTTTGCCACAATTCCAGCATCTTATCTGTCTTTTCTCAGGCAACACTTCCTTCATCACTTTTCTTATGGCAGCTTCCAAGTTAGCAGGCTCCTGTGAGTCTTTCTGAATCGTTTGAACTTTATTTTGGCTTTTGCAGCATTGTTTGGCTGCTTCGAATTCCAAAGCGCGTGCCAGTGCGTCTACGAGATGTGTTGGACGAGCTAATATCAACGCTTGTCTGGTTTCTTGGTCACGGAGTCCATCCAAGAATGCCTGAACCGCTAATCGCTCCATTACATTTTCCGGTATGGCTGGATATGCGAGACGAACCAAGCGTGCAATGTCAGTTTCAAATTCTTGTAAGGATTCGCCCGATTTCTGACAGCGATTTTTCAGCTGGGAGTGGTATACGTGTTCCAAATGGGCGTGGCCATATCGTAATTCTAGATGTTTAATCAGCTGATCATAGTCCTCCTGTTCTTGGGCGGTGAGAGTTTGTAGAATATTTGTCGCTTCTCCACGTAATGCAAGTGTCAGTACTACAGCTCTTTCCCCTGCATTCCATCCGTTTGCTTTGGCCGCTGCTTCAAACTGCCGGCGGTAATTTGCCCATGGAGTTTTTCCGTCGAACTGAGGCGGCTTCATGGAAAGCTTTCCTATTTCTGAAATGACCTTGACATCTTTTATACCCTCTTGAACTTTATCCAAGTTCAAACTCAAGTCCAGCATTGCATTTTCGTTAACCATCTCTGTGGAGGGCGCACTATTAATTCGTTTTTCCAGCAGCTTACTGATCGTTTCCTTCATTTTGTCCATTTCTGCCTCGACCCCATCTTTGATTTTATCTACCTCCGTGTTCATTTGCTCCCTAATTTTATCTATCTCTGTCTAAACGGTTCCCATTCTTTCTTCTAGAAAATTAGCCACACCACACAATTCTTTTTTTAGGCCTTCTGTGTTTTCCAGGAACTTTTCTTCCAGGCTTCTTGCATTCTCTTCCAGGCTTCTTGAATTCTCTAGAAGCTTCTCTTCCAGATTTCTAGAATTTTCTTGAAGCTTCTCTTCCAAGTTTCTAGAATTTTCTTCAAGCTTCTCTTGCAGATTTCTAGAATTTTCTTCAAGCTTCCCTTCCAGATTTCTAGCATTTTCTTCCAAAGTCCTCGAATTTTGTTGCAGCTCTCCTTTCAAGGATTCTATTATCGGACTCAAATCACCTCCGGGAACTTCGAATAAAAATGTTTCGGGGTTCTCACTTCCTTGTATAAGTCCTTCTGCAAGTCTTTCCTGGAGTACTTGCTTTTTACCCGTTGTTTCCAGTTCCCTTTCCTCCAATTCCTGTTTCAATTCCGCTACCTTCAAATCCGCAAGGCGCACTTTTCTTGAACACATTGTGTCTTTGACGAGGTATCAGTCTGTTTCACACGAAAAGTTTATCAGTTTGTTAAAAATTCACTTCGCGAATTATTTTCCACGGGCCACCAGTCTATTGTCTGTTTCACGCGAACAGTGTATCAGTTTATATTCCCACGCACAATTGTCCACTTCGCGAAAACCGGGCCACTGTCTATTTTGGGCGTACAAAAAGGTCTATCAATTTATTTTTCTGACTATCCACTCCAAGATCACTTGTTTATTTTCAAAATCTCGCTTCCGACACCAATTGTAACGTAAATAAACTTAACTTGGTTTTACTAATTTATTTCACACTTAAATTCACAACTAATTTATATTACTAGCTACGCCACTGTATCGTTCGACGCTATCGGCTGCTGAGACTGACTACTCCCTCTTGAGGGTGCTGCCTATTTATCTCCGTTACAGAATTCTCGACCTTTCCAATTCTGGCGGTTGGAAACCAGCATGTTCCAGTTGCTTCCAATATTGACCGTTGTTATCCGCGGCGTCGCGATTGGATTTGTTCTCGAATATCTCCGGGGATGACATCATCGTTATCGATGGCAAGAAGGAATGAGGCGACAGGTCCGGCCTAGGTTCGTTACAATATATATATATATATATATATATATATATATATATATATATATATATATATATATATATATATATATATATATATAAATATGTATAGTCAGTGAAAATTATATTTAGGAAGGCAGTCAGTAATGACCAGTTCAAATTATATTCTTCGTTATTGACTATCAAAATTCAAGAGTTTTAGATGTGGAAAAGGACCTAACAAAAAGACTTTTCGTAGAAATGGTCCACATTAATAAAAGGAAATCAAAAACTATAAATAATAAAAAAAAGATATTAATGAACTGAGTTTAATTTATACTTACATACTAAACAAACAAGAAGAAATCAATCAAAATAATCGTCCTACATGAAAATAAATTGTTTAAAAATATTTTGTCATCCTGTATAATGAAATTGTCAGTGTCTGAAATATTTTTGAACTTCAAATAGAAAATTACGATGTTCTTCATTGTACCAAATTCTTTTTAATTTTCATGTTGAGTAAGTAACCATTTATATTATATATCACATGGTTTTTTATTATATAACATTGTAAATAGTCTTGAGAAAGCTCGACTTAATAACGGTGTTTTTATTTGTTATTTACCTATTTTCACAATCAGACATTATAACAAAAAAAATATTTTTTTGTTTTACAATTTTTTTACTATTTTAATTTTTTTTTTAACTCAGGTCAGCTCACTCAATCGGTACACCTATGGAATCTCAGGAGTCAGTTCTACTGTGGAGCCCTCTGGTAGTTTTTGATGCCAATTTCAGAAAATGGCAACTTGTTATTGCTCAAACATTGAAAATAACACAGAAATTCATCAAAATAATAATTTCCTTCATTCAGGAAGACTTACTGTTACCTATTCTGCGATAATTAACTTAAATTAGTGCTTCATAGCAAAATATACATGAAAAATTGAGTTATGTGATAATAAAAAGTGAAATGTAACCTATTTCTGTAGGTTATGTGGTCTATATACTAATTCATGAAAGTGTTCTATCGAAACGGTTCTTTCAAAATATTTATTTTTGCAATGCACTGAGTTTAGTAACTTTTTATAGTTCAAAGTACCTGTGGCTTCTTGAAACGAAAATGTTCAGTGTCTCGGATCGCTCCTCCGTTCCTGGAAACTGCCGTTCCAATCTTCAGCCTTCTTGTCGACTGTGAATTCGCCCTCGTACTGGTATATGTCTCAAATGAAAAGGTAAGATTCGTTCTGCATCTGGGTTTTTTATCAGCTATAGTTCTTTATAGTATTTCCCTGTGTTGTATCGGCAAATAACTGTTCTTGTAACGAAATAAGATTGATTTTTCAAATTCAAATTTCTTGAGTTAGTTTTTCCAAAATTATTTTTTCTTAATCCCCTAGCTTGTTGATTTTTTTCCCTTGATGCCACACATCCTTTGTTTTCTTCTCGAATTTTCAATTTACACGCACTTTTCGTTGCCCTTTTCATTATTTTCATTTATCTGACAGTTTTTATTCAGGAATAGTTTCTAAATACCTTACATACTATATACATGATATATAAAAAATCATTTTTGACGTTTTCTGCTTTTCATATTTTCAATATTTATAATTTTGCAAAAAGATCTTTCCTGGCATCTCATTGGCTATTGTGTTCATATCCAATTTCATATACAGAATGTTCTAATTTCAACATTTTGTTGTCTGCTTGTGCTCAAAAATATATTAGTAAATTTTGATTTCTATAATTTTATAAATTATGCCAATTGCTTGTAATATCGGAATCATGTTTATTTCAAACATTGGTGTCGACTAATATCATATAAGGTTTCAGAAAAAACGGTAGAATCTTCAGAAGAACTGTAAAATAACATAGCATAAATTACTAAATATGAACATTTTTTTATTTATGTGCTTTTTCAATATATAATTTTCATTTTAACTCTTTCAACATCTAACACGTACTTCTAAACATAAAATATATATATATATATATATATATATATATATATATATATATATATATACTATTATAAAATTGTAATTGTCTGGTTGTTTGTTTGTTCGAGCATCACACAAAAACTACGGGACCGATTTTGATGAAACTTTTTTTGTTTGAAAGCTTATGCTTAAACTTGAAAACTTATATGTGACTTATTCTGCTTCGATAACGGGAACAGGATATGTAACAATAAAACCTTATTTCTTCACAACCAAGTGCTACCAATATAAGGCTTAAATTTCTCGGAATAAAATTCTGATTCAGTCAATTTGTAAAATTCCTCTCGACGACGTTTCGACAGTTTTGGTCATCTTCAGGTTGAAACACAACTATTCTATTTATATTTCTGCTTTCGTATTGTACGAATGTTGTTGAAGATGTGTGATTTCGTTGTTATCGTTTCCCCCCTTCATGAATACAATGGATTATTTAGAAAATTAGTATATGAGCCTCACTGTTTTTTTATGGCAACATGTCGAGATCTGTTTTCATTATGAAGTACAATAAACAAAGACAAAAGAGGTTGTTATAAATCTGGCCTGAATTTTTTATAACATTTCTATTGTTAAAACTCTTGGGGTCTTTTTTTATATGTATTGTATTATTCCAAGAAATGTTCTTACTCTTGGATTTCTTTCTTTGTTCGAAATATCAACGTTGTTAGTGTCAGACTCATGTAGATTTTTTTTGCGTGTTTGCATAAGACTGTATTCAGGGCGCACTGTGTCAAAGCTTCTGATAGGACATATTAAATTTGTTGTTATCTATCTCAGTATAAATATGATCACGTAGGTTATTAGGAGCTGTTTGGATAGATTTTTTTTTCTGAATCCGTGCTGAGATTTACACAGAAGAGTATTTGTTTACAGATGATCTATGATTCTGACATCAACAACTTTTATAGTTTGGATATGGAACAGAGAAAGGATATTTGTCTGTAGTTATCTATACCTTTTGGGTATCCTTTCTTATTGTATACCGGGATAACAACTGCGCTCTCAAGGATATCTGGAAAACAGCATAGTGTGAGTAAATAATTCATTAGGTAGGTCAATTGGTCAATAATGGCATTTTCTTTATTATGACAATTGAAAGTTCATCAAATCCTGCAGATTTTATATTTTTCATTTCAGATCTGGTTTCAGCTATCTCATTTTCAGTATGGGCCTGAGATGGGAAGGATTAAGTTATGATGAGATTTTTTGTAACGATACAAGGGAGAGACATGCTTTGTCTAAAATGATTTGATGTGGCAGTTTCTGCTACATTTGAAAAGTAATCTGCAAACAATTCTGATAAGTATTCAGGTTATGTTAGGAGACCACAGTCTTGTTCAAGGGAGATCTTTTTTGGTTTGTTTTGATTTTTTCCCAGTTCATTGTTGATGAATAACCATGTATCTTTTTTGAATTGTGTATTTTTGTGCTATAACTCTGCCTTATACTTGTGTTCTCGTAATTCAGCATTGTAGCTTTCTGTCAAATGAGGTTCAGAATTTTGGGAGTTTGAGAGGAACAAAAACCTTTCTCTCAAATTTCTACCTTCGTCAATTATCCTTTGAGATATCCAACTCTTTGGGTTGTTTTTGAGATCAGTTCGTCTATAAGGACAGCAGACATCAAAACATTATAACAGTAAATTGAAAAATTTTGAAAAGCTTCGTTTATCGTTTAGTGGTAGATAGGAGACCAATTTTCATTCAACCTACTTTGCAGTTCAGTCATATTCTCAGGGTATATCTGACGTTTCATGGTAGGAGATATGTTTTTTCACTTTTCGAAATATTATTCTCTTGATATACCAGAATATGTGCCAAATTATCAGCTATGTAAGGTTGCACAGTCACAGAGAAGATGAGTTGAGGCACCACTTGATCAAAATTATTGGGGGGAGAATTAATATGCAATTTCATCAGAATTGGGTATCTTTGTTAAAAATTACACTGTTCTGAAATTTTCGGAATTAACATTAAAAAAATGTCAATGAGCATTTTTTTCAATTATTTATTAGTTGTACTTTATGTTAATAAAAATGTTTATTTATTGTTTCAAGGACAAAACCGATTAGATTTCTTGAAGAATTCCTGATCGTCGATGAAAAAAAAAGAGATACTTCAACTTCCGGCGATATAGGTTGTGACGACGCTTTGTAGATATAAAATATTCGATTATTTCAACTACTTTGTCCAGCAGCTGATAAAATAAACTACCAATTGAATGATTGTTCGTGGGTTCGATTTTACTCAAGACCATTGAAAGAACAATTGATTGATATTGCTTAATTATTGCATCCTTTTTTTCATGATAAATGGCAGAGAATTGAAGATTTTGTTAGGAAACTAGAGTTCGTCTCTTATTGAAAATACTCAACTATTGAAATACATACACACTGTACTTGTACTATAACTATAAATTATAAAAGATATAGAAAAATAACTCTCAAAGTGAATAACTGGTCTATCGCTCGCATGTAATGCACTCATATAGAGATTCATTTAGTTCCAGGAATTTTCCGAATATGTTTCTCGATGATTCGAAAGGACGGTGAACTTTCAAAAATGGCCTCGGTTCTTCCATATGGGATTTTTCCGTCGCTTTCGACGCAAACATTGACAGTGGCGTTGTGGATTTTCTAATTTTGATCGTCCTGATCAGAAGCCATGCATTCACCATGATATTGCTTCTGTATCATCATTCAATTTCTGGTAAACAGATTTAAAAGGGGCGAATTATCAAAATGAATCTAGTCATTTAATAAGTATTGTGAATTGTCTGCTTTGATCTCTACACTTCCTAGGAGATTGAGTTTTTGACCTTTCTTTTCTACATGCAAAACTTCAAAGTCATTAGTAAAGTCAGTCAGGAGATGGTTATGCTCAGATATGCGTTGCTTGGAAGTTCTACCTGTTTGTCCTATGTTAAAACTTGGACAAGTACCATAAGTTAGTTGTTATACTCCAGACTTGTCGGATTTTTCAATTCGATCCATGTTGTTTTTAATGAATTTTCCCAAAGTATTATTTGTTCTGTAAGCAATATTAATATCTTCGTGTCTTAAATGATTAGAAATTTTCTCTGGAGGTTTGCCGAAATAAGTAATAACCCTGAAATTTGACTTTGTATTTGAATCGGTTGGATAAACTTCCTGAATCACCTATTCATAGAGTTTTTTCGATAGAATGCTGTAAACTTGAGTTATATCCGTTATTGGCAGCAATTTGTTTAATTATATTTAATTCTTCATTGAAATTATCTTCTGACAGAGGAACATTCACTAGTCTGTGGATCATATAAGCGGCTACTTTGTGTTGGTAGGGATGTCTGGAAGTACTATGTATTGTAATTTCTTTATACGAAGGTTTGTGGAAAATTGAAAAATCGTATTTATTGTTTATTCTCGTTATGGTCAAATCTAAGAAGTTTATCGAATCATTGGTTTACAGCACAACAATTCATACTGGAATGAAATGGCTGCATAGTTTTCGCGAAACTATTAGAAATAATCCCGGCATTTTCCACAGTGAATAGAATAGAATTTATTGGTGTTTTTGAATATTTCTTTCATTACACACGTTAAAAAGTTTGGAACATGTCCGTAGTTTAAATAACATATTTTAGGATTATTGTGAAAATAGCAAATAAAAAAATGAATCATATATACATACACAGCAAATTATGGTTTAACATATTTTTGAGTAAGGTGTAAAATATATAATTATGGTAATATAGTGAACATAACAATTGAAAGCAATATGTATACACACATAACAAATTATGTTTGAAATGAGAAAGATGGATGTTTTCATTTATCGTAGTGTTTACGTAATATTGTATTCTGTTAGATCACTTGACAAAAATTCGTCTACCGAGTAAAAACTAAGTTTCAATAGAAGCTCTTTGATGGCTTGTTTGAATTCATGGTAGCTGAGTTCTTTTAACGATTTAGGCACTTTATTGTATATATTCAAATTGATTGAATTTTTCAATGATGTATTGAGACGAAGTCTGGGATTGATGAGCTGAGAGCTAGTTCTGGTGAGATTTCTATGCAGATCTTCGTGTTAGGTATAGCAATAAATATGATTATGTATTTCAATCAAACTGAAATATACCTAAAGTGCAGGAAGTGTTAGAATTTATAATATCCTGACTGAGGGTTTGCAAGAGTCTCTGTAATCTGCCTTGGCAATAGCCCGGACTGCTTTCTTCTGCTGAATGAAGGCACGATTTGCATGGATAGAGTTACCCCATAAAATAACGCCATAACTTGGTGAGAGTGAAATAGAGAAAAGTATGACATTCTCAGGACTTTCTCGTCCACAGTGTTTCTCAGCCGTCTAAGGACGAAGGGTTGATTTGCCAACTTTTTGCATAGTAAACCAATGTGTTCATCCCATTTCAGTTTGCTGCCTAAGGTGATGCCTAACAGCGTACTTGGTACGTCTGAGACAAAGTGGGCGTTGGAAGGAAATGTGATTGATTTAGTTTTTGTGTCGTTTTGAATCAGGTTTTTAGGGGTGAGCCACTTACTGATTTTGTTAGATGCTTCGAAGTCCTTCTGGTGGAGCTCTGTCGGGTTCAAAGCGGAATTGTAGAAAGTAATGTCATCAGCGAACAAGATACACTCTGCTGGTTTGATGTGGAAGAATATGTCATTTGTAAATATTATGAAGAGGAGTGGCCCAAGGACTGATCCTTGGGGCACTCCTGAGGATATCGGTTAACTCTCTGACGTCTCGTTACTGAGTTCTCCCACATATATATGACTCGATAAAAGAGTGAGCCTTGTCTCTTATGCCATATAGTTCAAGCTTGTCAAGTAAGCCTTGATGTGGGACGCAGTAGAAGGCCTTGCTGAGGTCACATAGAGTTGCTGCAGTATGATGTCCCCATCTAACAATTATCTGTTTTATAAATGTCCTAGGAACGTTTACAGAACTATTTTTATAAAATAACGTTTATAGAACGCTTGAAAGCCAAAAAGGGCGCAATCATGTGCAGCAAATTACTTCTTTAATTTGTTTCATGATGGCTTCCATAGCTTTTACCGGACACTTATATAAACATGTACAAAATTATTATAAAACATAGTTAGCAACAATTATAAAACAGTTTTATCGAAACCAGTTATAGAACTAAATATTATTTTGAAATTATAGCAATTATACAACAATTATCAAGCTACAATAAAACACTTTTATCAAATTAGTTTTATTATAGCAGAGGTAGCTTTTTTGTTTTGACTCACACTACAAAAGTAAGCTTTTGTTGCTGAATTGTACCCACTAAGAATAATTTATTTTTTAATGGTTCTTTTGTGGCGAATTGAATAATGTCTGAGTGGATACATCAGCCATATTACATTTAGATCTGATATGTTCATCCAAATACCAGAAAAAAGAAATTTGGTTTGCAGTGTGAGGGTTGATATTTTACTGCGAAAGATTTTTTTGTATAATATATGGTATATATAGAGCAAAAATTTCTAGCGCCACAAATAAATTAATTATTTTTTGAGTTTTAAGAGGAAATGTCAAAAATATCATGTGTTTTCTCTCATTTGGCCTATGTATTGTAATAAAATTGTTCAAAGGATCCATCTTACACCATTATATAAATACTGAAGTATTTAGGTGGCATTTTATCATTGGTCAAATGTTTTTCTTAAATACATTTAAAAATGGCTGTCATACGGTGAAGTGGGAACAACAAAAAAACATGGGTTCCATGTTATATAATACTTTTATCATCTTGGGAGTTCTTATAGAATGTTTTTGTTCTTTGAGAGATTTTTTTAAAATATTTAAATGATGGGTATCATTTTGTTAAACAGATGCGTACTGCAGGAAATGAGGGTAGGTGTGGATCGATAACCACGTATACGTGTACATTTAGTACATGGGTTCATGTTTCAAACTGGTTATCCTGTTGAATAATATTCAAATAATTTTATTACTTGCCCAGATTTGAGATAAGTATGTGTATAATATAAAAGTTAGCCATACGGGCCATATTTCAACAAATTTTGATTTTAAATAACTGCAAAACGAAAAAAGACATCCGAATACGATTTTGTCTAATGGGTTAGTTCTTATGCCAAAATATTGATAATTGGGTTTTGAGGTAGCGGGAATAGGACACAATAAGTAGTCTGAATATCTAATTTGATATTCAGACTACTTATTGTGTCCTATTTCCGCTATCTCAAAACCCAATTCTAAGTGAAGGACGCTAATACTGCAGAATGTAGATAATGTTCATATGTTTATAGGTATACAAATAACAAATTGACCGATCTTCGGATATAGAGTAATGTTGTTATCTTAAATAGCAGTCCCTATATACATATATTTTTGAATATTTAAAATTCCTGCTCTACATTGCATAAGTTCACTGGTTTTTGAAATATTGACCGTTGAAAATACACCCAGAAAATGGCATTTAAGGTTATTTTGTTATTTCAGACAGTTCTATTTTTGGGTGTTCACCCTGTATATTTCATAATTGGAACGCCTATGTAGTTATAAAAAGATTGACATATATATGCTACTTAATATAATTTTTTTTGAGATATTACCATTTGAAAATTGACCTTTCTGTATCTTTGACAGTGTATAATAAGGAGTGACGCGACCTATTTTCAGTTAGGTAAAGGCCCGTAGAGTAGAGTTTTCACAAGAGCCTATGTGCGAAGTACTCCCTGTAAGATGGAAAACGTAACCCGTTTTTCTCTATCTTAAACCGTTTGGGTTTTATAGCATGTCATAATTGTAAAAATTTCAATTTTTAAAACGCCGCCATTTTGTTTTGGATGCTCATATAGGAACATTTCATTGGAGAACGCAGTCTTAAAAAGCCAATAATTAAGGTTGGGTATCCGTCAAAGTAGAGCTATAAAACATTTTTTTGTAAAATTATATATTTACTTACCTAGTCTAGGATATTTTAACGAAATTCAAGATGATATTACGTCAACAGGTCGTGTAATTTCATTTAAAATTTGTTTTGTTGACTTCACTTCGACAGATGTCAACGTTAGTGCTCAAGGCAGCGTTCCTCAAAGAAATGTCAGAGTGGACCATTTTCGTGTGGATCATATACATAGATGGAATTCGAAAAAACCTTCAAAATAACGTATCACAAAACCATCAGTTAAATTTTAAAAAATCCCAACCTACTGTTTGCCATTATCCATACCCAAATTTTATGAGTTGAGAATAAAATGATTAAAACAAAAACGACGCGTATTGTATATAAGAAATTTCCCAAACTCCGCCTCTGAACTCTCAATATGTGTTTACTTTCGTTTTTATAGTTATTATATACGTCTCTCCAGATGTCTAAGCCGACGAGTAAACAGTCGCACACACAAAGCTTACTCGAATTAATTATCCTGAAAAGGACATTTAAAAAACATGAACAAAACGGTTAGTATCAATGTTCTTTCAATGCTCCGGCTGCATCAGTTATAAAATAAGTTTCTCTCAAATATGACAGAGCTGATTTCTGTGTAACTGCTTATGTTTTCAAAACAAGGTTAGGTTTTCAAGGATGCCAATAACTACCGTTGTCAAATTTTGTTCCTGTTACTATTTGATAGGTTTTTAAAAGAGTTCTAGGGTCTCGAGGAAGTGTATTGGGAAAGCGATTATTCATATTCTGAAATAAAGCCCTTAGCGCCACATGCGGTACATCAAAAGACACAGCTCACGATCATCACAGCATACTCTTTGCAAACGCTGCATTTTCTGCATTAATTATATCAGAACAACTTATATCCTCATCCAATTCATCCAGTTCTACTTCCTAATTATTTATTTCATCTTCATCTTCTTCAAGACTCCTTGGCTCAACCTCCTGAATGAAAGCATTTTCATTGAAACCACTTGGTTCATCAGCATTACTTGAAGCAAAACCTTTTTGTTCATCTGGGTCGTCTGCCTTTATAGAGAGATCTAGTGTATCACTAATAACTTCATCTAGGATATTTTGGTAGCGTTTCTGAACCTTTCTGTAAAATGCACCATTTCTTTAAAAAAAAATCCATTTACTTATTTGTGAATTTGACATAATAGTACCGCTATCACGACAAGATCAAAACTAATAATGGGATGCAAAAATGTCTACGTTTTATGAATGTGTTAAGAAATGCTTTTGTATCCTCACAAACATTTTTTTGTTTTATAATTATTAAATAAAGCTTTTATTATGCTAGTGTTCATGATAATTATACAACAATTTTTAAAGGTACCATCTGATTGCAATATGCTCCAGTCAGCAATAATATCAGAAACAAAACTTCATTGAAATAATTTTATAAATGTTTCTCATAGCTCTAATAAAACAATTTCATAGATCTTCGCAAACGAATGACCTAGTATCAAACAACACCGGTTCAAATCTATTATAAAACAAATCTCTTCGGTAACCTGAAATGTCGTATAAAATCTGTTGTATACACGTTTATAAAAAAGTATTAAAATTTGTCGTATTACTATTTTGTATATTTGCTCTAAGAACGTTTTTACGACTAACTTATACAACAAAATTATTCTCGAAGCTTAAATACTTTACTGTCGACTTCAATAAAACAAAATGGTGTTCGGAAGGCAGTAATAAAGCAATTATAGAATAAAATAGCACCGACAGTATATAAAATTATAACTTTGCTAGTTGGGTCTAGTTTCAAAGCCCTCGACCATGTCCGACACCAGTTTGCGAACTGTTTGTATTGTGGAGCGGTTTTTCTTGAATCCAAATTGTTGGTCGTTTATAAAATTATTATATTCAAAGAACGATGTCAACCTCGTTCTGATGATAACTTCAAAAATCTTACCAATAATTGGGACTATCGAGATCGGAAGGTGATTTTCTGGTAGGTCAACATTGCCTTTTTTAAAGATCGGTATTAATTTGCTTCGAAAAAAAAAAAACCTGGAAAAAACCTGTCACAAAAGCATAAATTGAATAACTCTGTGGGTGTACGTCAGTCCATGAGAAAAAGAGCGGAGGCATGCATACAGTGCTTCTCAAAAGTCCGCTCCCCCCCTCTTATTTTTGAAACGATTATACCTAAACAAATGAAATTTGGAAACTGAATATTAAAGGTTGTAAATTTCCCTACTAGTGATGATAGATGACGGAATCGTCAAAGATGACGTCACAAGGCCATTGTGACCAATAATCTTAAATGGAACCCTACGGCAAGCGACACCTCTTTCAAAAGGTATCGAAAAAACCTATTCAATGATACTAATTTTGTTTGTGTTCATGGCAGTTTTGACAACTCGCTTTTGAAAAACGCAAAACTATGATGAATTAAATCAGTTAATACTGAAATTCAAAATTCAGGCTCCGCCTCTGGATAGTTGTCAAAGAAGCTGAGGTTTTTGTTAGTCTCCCTGATTCGACGTTTTTGTAATTGTCCAAGATTTTGTACATTTAATAATTTGTGTATTGTTGATCGAACGTTTAACTGTTTAAGCAGCTTTTGGTACTTTCAATATTTTTGTTCATTTTAATAATTTGTTAAAGTGTTGTGAGCCGAACGTTTAAGTGCTTCAGGAAGCGAAATGGTACGTGCTTTAGGTGATGAAGTAGCAGCGATCCTAATTCTTGGTGAAACTGGACAAAATATTCATGCAGAAGAACGCATTTTTAATGGGAGGTTTCCCGATCGCCCCGTTTCGAGAACTTATTTAAGGGAGCTCCTTTGTTTGAAACAACGGTTAGTATTGATGATGCGAAACGATCTGGCAGACCACACATTTCTGATGAGAAAAAAATTGATATACTAGCAGAAGTAATAGTTAATCCTACTTCTTCAACAACTCACGTTGCATCTACCTGTGAAGTCAGTCGAAGTACAGTACACAGGGTGTTAAAAAAAAAACAAATTTCATCCATACAAATTAAAAATGGTTCATCAACTCTCAGACGACGACTCAGACCGAAGACTAGAATTTTGTGAAAATATGGAAGCTAAAATTAACCAACAGC
Source organism: Gonioctena quinquepunctata (assembly GCA_018342105.1). Classification (NCBI taxonomy): domain Eukaryota; kingdom Metazoa; phylum Arthropoda; class Insecta; order Coleoptera; family Chrysomelidae; genus Gonioctena; species Gonioctena quinquepunctata. The sequence goes on from JAFIRS010004429.1 coordinate 45,372, forward strand.
CAGACTATGTCAAAACAATTTGTTTTAGCGACGAAAGTACTTTCTATCTGAATGGAAATGTAAATACACAGAATGTGAGGTATTGGAGTGACGCAAATCCTCACCTGTTTCGTGAAACACATACCCAATTTCCCCAGAAGGTGAATGTTTGGGCAGGTATCCTGGGAAACCACATCGTTGGGCCTCTTTTTTCAAATACTTATTTCACTGGTGAGGTTTATATGGAGCTGTTGCAAAACGCAATAGAACCGTTAATCCTTGAAATTTTGGAAGATAATCCAGATTAATTCGGCAATTTGGAAATAACATTCCAACAGGATGGTGCTCCTCCACACTATTACGGTGCAGTAAGACGGTATTTGGACAGTAAGACGGTATCGTGCAGTAAGACGGTATCGTGCAGTAAGACGGTATCGTGGTAGATGGATTGGACGACGAGGTTCAACGGAATGGCCAGCTAGATCACCGGACCTCACACCTTCGGATTTTTTTCTGTGGGGGTACCTTGGATGGAAGGTTTACGCCACTGAACCTGACAATATTGACGTATTGTTGCAGAATATCAGGCTGTTTCCACAGACACATTTGCAAAAGTACCAGAAGAGTTTAAAAATAGGATATTTCACTGTCAGGAAGTGGATGGAGGTCATTTCGAGCAATTTCTTCAAGTAGATACTGATTCTTAAATCTGTAATTAATATCATACTGAATGGAATTTAAATTTTTATGTTTACTAATGAGCCAGTAAAACTGCCATAAACACAAACATAATTAGTATCATTGTATAGGTTTTTTCGATACCTTTTAAAAGAGGTGTCGCTTGCCGTAGGGTTCCATTGAAAATTATTGGTCACAATGGCCTTGTGACGTCATCTTTGACGATTTCGTCATCTATCATTACCAGTAGGGAAGTTTACAACCTTCAATATTCAGTTTCCAAATTTCACTTGTTTATGTATAATCGTTCCAAAAATAAGAGGGGGGGGGGGAGGGGACTTTTGAGAAGCACTGTATTTGCAGGACATTTTTAAAATGTGATTTATTTATTTCTTTGTACGTTCTGGGTAATTTTATGTTAGCATTCCAAAATGTATTAAGATTACTCAAATTTTTTGATTTCTCCGTTAGAAAATTATTCTCTCAAATACATTGTTGTTTAAAGTTACATCAATTGGTCTAGCGAAATGCAAATGAATAAATATATGGGAATCTGATTCGGAATTGAAATTAAAATTGATGTGCTCTTTCCACACATTCGTAAATCTACATTCTAAGAGAGTTTTTCGAATTTATCTTTCACGAGATGGTTTAAAAAAAATATTATTCAGTCCGTTCTATAAACGTGGTATATTTAATTTTTTTATCTGAAATCATCATTTTTCATAATCGCTACTTGAAGACAATTACTTTCTTGTCCATTTCACGAGTATCATCGAGTTTTACCTCCAAGTATCGAAAAACTAAAATTTTCGGAATTTTAATTCATCTCCAGATAAACTGGAATTGTTCGATATTCATTCAAAATTAACCGGATTTCTTTTCCGCTTGGATTAGATCGAAAACATGGAAAAATTAATTGAAATAACATAAGAATGTTCCGGTCAATCCTGATAAAAAAATCATTTGTAAAATTGAGTCATTTCGGCATTTTATATCACCTATGTCGTGAGATTCGGTCGTGAAAAGCGGTAGAAAAACGTATTACAGCGCTTACCAATAGCAAGATGACTGGTGGAGGAAAGAGATAAGAAAATGCATATATACCGCAAATCGAATGAAAATTTTATTTATCATCCTCTACGAACGTCGGTTACAGTTGTTAAAACGTTCGATTGATTTTGCAACGTGTTTGGTTCACAAGAAAAATTACAGAAATCCTGTTGGAACGCCAAGATGATAGAACCAGCTGAACATGAGATCATAGAAATGGCCCATGTCAATGACATTATCTCTACCAACCCAATACACCCAATGGAAACTGTAACCACTGAGGAAGATGTTATGGAAGGAGTTTCGTTATCATCTATGGAAGAATATAACAATTCCAGCATTAATGGAAAGATGCGTTTTTTTTCGCTATTCATTTTTGGTGTGACTTTTGCAATCGCTACTGTATCGGTTGCATTTCTGCTAGTCCAAGAAATCATTATCAACAATAGAACGGCATCCTCTAATCCTCCAGTGGATAATCATTGATATATTCCGAAAAGATAACTACATGAAGATATTTCTCCAGGAATTGTATTAGGTCATCAGATGATTATCAATAATTCGTAATGAATATTATTTTATAATGTACCTCTAATAACCTCTAATAAATATCTGTTCATTATCCTCTTGTATTTATTGTCTGTTGAAATAATAATATAATAATAATATTTATTCACTTTGATATGTTCACAGGAAGTTTACATGAGTTAGACAAAAATATGTGTGAATAAATAAGGTTTATACTTCGTTCATGTGTAAATGGATTGGAGTTAATTGATTAGAATAATGATGAGTAATGATGATGATTAGTGAGTTGATGTTGATTACATACATATATATTTTGATGATAAGAATCAGAAAATGATGAATTTCAAAAATATTAATTTTTTGCATCATTGGTTGTTTTTTATCGACGATTTCAGTTTATCCTTGAATAGTGGAATTGAATGTATTTCCTTGACTGAATTTGGAATAGAATTATATGTTTTCGGACCAAGAAATTGGAACTACCTCTTTAACACGTTTTTTTGGGTTTTGGAGTACGTATAGAACCAGTTTTGTATCTTGTGCTGTATTTGACATTTATATCATTGAGTTCATTCACTACGATAAATACAATCAATACAATCTGGTAATAACAAATTTGTCTGATGTCAAGTGTGTCCGTTTTTGTAAATAAGTCATTGGTATTGTATGTAAAGGGTTTTCCATAATACATTTAATTATCATTCTCTGGATTGTTTACAACGGTTTTGTTTGGCAGGTCTCCAAGCAATGATACCATAAGTGAGGTGACTGTCGATCAGAGAATAGTATAGAATCCTAAGATATCGGATATCGAGAATTTCACATAAATACTTGAATTTATATAACAGAAAGCGTTGCTTTTTCATCAGGTACTGAATGTTTATTCCATTTGAGGTGATTATCGATAAATATACCAAGGTATTTGACTGGATTTTTATTGTACCTTTTCCACTATTGATGTTCATTCCATTGAATTTTGGAAGATATTTTTCATAGAATGTGAATGGTACGAAAACACTTCTATCATAGTTTACTGTTAGAAGGCGGATGTCAATTATTGTTCCAAGGTCTTCCTCTATGTTATAACAGATCCCTCGTCTTGTCTCCATATATTACGGCTGTATCATCTGCAAAACTGATTATATCTCCTTCCAGGTATCAGTTCATAAAGGTGATTCCAATATATATCGAACAGAATTGGGGCCATAACTGTACCTTGTGGAACACCAAATTTAACTGTTCTACTTCTGCTGATGACATCACCTATTTTCACTATTTGTTTCCTACTATACCGGGTGACACAGGATATCGGGCCACCCCTGTAACTTCTGGATTCGGCAACGGATTTTTCTGGGATTTGGTACAGTTATATAAGCAACCATTTCGAATTTGATCACATTACAATCCAATATGGCGGACTTCCAGTTTTTCTGGAAATGCCAGTAACTCTGTTTTCTCAAATGGAACACCCTGTATATTTGTACATATTCAAGTTCAACAGGTCAGTCCAAACCTTATGCCAAATGTAATTTTTTTTAATTGAAATTAAAATTGTTTTTTATTTCACCTCGTTGATAAATGAGATTTGGTCGAAGCTATTCACAATGAGTCGCAAATAACTGAAAAATTATTTTTTGTGTCACTTACTGGTTAATCAATTCAGTCACATCACATTTTGATCAGAAATTCATTTTTTCAAATGAAACCCCTATGGGCCACCTACCTGGAACATTCATTAAGGGAAACAATGACATATCATTTTTGTATTTCGGTGCAGTAACAAATTGTATGAATTCCAAAATCTACAACTAGTTCATGAGTTTTCTGGCAATTCGAATAATTTTTCAACTTAGTAAGCTGTGGAAAACAACATTTCTGAATCTTGTCAACTAATTGTGTAATTTATACTTATTAGCACGATAATGGTGTTTTTTTTCAATTCTTCTAGCGTTTTCTCGACTGACATTGCATTGGTATTCCAATTCCCGCGTCGAAGCGGTTGGATCAAAATCAACATAAGCAAAACATTCATTTCTGCCTCCTCACTTACGATCATCTTCTCCATTGTTGGGTTCTTTTGGGAATCTTCTCTCCACATTTTTGAAAAAGGTTCTTTGTGGGTGTCTTCTGTGTGGGTATCGTTCAGCGTATAACTGACAAGCGGCGACAATGTTTTCAAGACATTCTCCGTAAATTAATATCATTTCAACCTGTTCACTTCTTGTGAACCTGTAATTTTGATTTTACATTTCTACTAAATGAATTCCCGGGAATTAAATAATTTTTCGAGAGTTGAGATGAAAGATGATAGCGAAACACAAAAGATGACAGCGAAACACAATTAGTTGACAAGATTCAGAAATGTTGTTTTCCACAGCTTACCAAGTTGAAAAATTATTCAAACTGCAAGGAAACTCATGAACTAGTTGTAGATTTTTGAATGTTTATAATTTGTTACTGCACCGAAATACAAAAATGCTGTCATTTTTTTCCTTAATGAATGTTCTAGAGAGACAGGTAGGTGGCCCATAGGGATTTCATTTCAAAAAAAATAATTCAAAATGTGATGTGACTGCATTAATTCATCAATAAATGACACAAAGAATAATTTTTCAGAAAAAATTATGTTTCTCTGTTATGTGCGACTAATTGTGAATAGCCTCGACCAAATTTCATTTATCCACGAGGTAAAATAAAGAAACAATTTTAATTTGAATTGTTTCAGTAAAAATTACATTGGACAAAAGGTTTGGACCTGTTTTGACATGTTGAACTTAAATATGTAAAAATATGCAGGGTGTTCTATTTGAAAAAACAAAGTTGCTGGCATTTGCAGAAAAACCTGCCATATTGGATTATAATGTGATCAAATCCGAAATGGTTGCTGCTTATATAACTGTACCAAATTTCAGAAAAATCCGTTCACGAATGCAGAAGTTACAGGGGTCGCCCGATATCCTGTGTCACCCGATATGGGTAATCGTTCATCAGATTGATCGAAGTTCCTCTGAACCCTAGACCCTCCAAGATATCAAATAATTGTATATGACTGACATTGTCAAATGCCTTCGATAAGTCAATGAAAATAGATTGGGCAGCAGATTTCTTGTCGATGTGTTTGCTTAATTTTGTTGCGAGTTCATTCATGGCATCCTGCGTGGATCTACCCTCTCTAAAACCAAATTTCGGATCGGAAAGTATTCCATATTTTTTCAGATAGCTTACTATTCTTGTCTTGAGAATTTTCTCGAAAACTTTGGCTGTGTTTGACATCACGGAAATAGGACGGTGATTATTCATTTCTTTCGTGTCCCCCTTTTTGAATAGTGGTGTTATCACTGCTGTTTTGAAGATCGTGGGGCATTTTCCAGATTGAAATATCCAGTTAATTATGAATGTCAGAGGGGCCTTGATAGAATTGGCAATCAGTGTGAGAGTTTCTGCTTTGATATTATCTACACCTGGCGATTTTTTATTTTTAAATTGATTTATGGCTGTATGTACTTCATTTTCATTGGTTGGTTCTGAAAAGAAAGAATTACATAATTTAGTTTTCGGAAAAATTCTAGTGTTAGGAACCGCTTGGATTTTTTTGGCTAATACGTTTCCATTTTCGGAGTAGTGGTCAACAAAAACGTCGGCTACTTGTTCTCGATCACTAATTATTTTGGATGACTTTGGTGATGTTTTGTTCATTTTGGTTTTTTTTTTTTTTTTTTTTTTTTTTTGGTTTGATTTGTTTATGATAGAACTCTTCTTTTGCTTCTAGGATTTTTTTTTCGAGTAAGTTTTTTTGTTTTCCATACTGTGTTTTGTTCTCGTTGTTTGTTCTTTTTTCCATGTCTAATAGAGTTCATGTATAGCGAAATCTCCTTCAAAATGAAGTATTTTTTCTCCTTGCGTATAATTATCCTTACTGCCATTGTGACATGAATTTATACAAAGTATTATTGAGATTAGTGTATGGATTAAAATAAAAAAACCAAAGGACTCTGTTATGGTTTTATAAAGTTGTGACAATGACTGGTGTTTTGAGCTTTCTACTGTGACACAAAATTTTATTGCTTTTTCCAAATCCATTTCATCATCTTGCAGCAATTTTTCACGAAGAATTCGATTTTGCTAACCGCAAATAATATATATTTTATCAGGCTTTCCTTCAAGTGGCCGAACTCACATGAACGCTATTTATTTTTAATCTCGGTCACGAACTGTTTAATTGATTCATTTGCCGTTTGCTCACGAGTAAAGAATGTATATCGTTCATATGACAAATTTCGGTAGGAAGCGATTGCCGAATTCCTGGAGAATTGTTTTGAATTTTTTTCTCCATCATCGCTGACAAATGTGAAAGAGTTATAAATTACGAAATCTTCATCACCTATGTAGTCAGGAAATTGGGCAATTTCTATCTTCTCATCCTTTTTTCCGACTTCGGTAGCCACCGAATAGTTTTAAAATTTTTGTCTCCATGTTTTCCAATTTTCCGAAATTTTTCCAGAAAAATCCTAGAAGCCATACCTCTATTGTTGCCCATTTTCACTTTGTTATATAATATATTTAGAAATATAAGCATTATAATGTTTGCCCGAGTATCTCAATATACATTATATCTTGACCATCTTCAAAGGAAAGAATTACGATATTGATGTTTCACAGACAAGTTTTCCAAAAATTCAAGTGAATCATCAATACCTATGTTTCCGCTGATATAAATTCAGTAATAAGACTCGGTTTGACAAACCTTCCCTTTTACCTATATTAATCGCCTATTTTTTTTCTATTGTATGCTTTCATACATTCATGTAATTTCGTGATTAATAAAATACTACTACTACTACTACTACTACTTTTGAAAACACATTTTGAGATAACAGTTTATATCAAATACCAGAAAGAACTATGTATGGGAGGAAAATAAAAAAAAACTGATAGACCGATGTATTGATTGTAGTATATAGTGTACTATAAAAAAAGGGAGATGTTATGGAATTATAAAGTTGTGAGAATGATTGTACATCGATTGTACTTGTTGACTGTTTTTTACCTTCATAAAAAGAATAAAAATAACGAAGTAGTAAAAAATTATTACTTCAATTACCGCAACATAGTAAATACACTAATAAAAAATGCCAAAATCAAATATTAAAAAAATAAAATTGATTACAGCAGAGGTGACAATAAAATAATTTGGAATATAGTGAAAGAACTATCAGCTACTGAAAACCAAAATCATATAAACCAATTACAACACAAAGGAAAAACCGTCACTGATACTGTAGAAATAGCAAACCTATTTAATAAACATTACACCTCGTTAGGCAAGAAGTTCGCAGACAAAATTGGAACCCCCTCAATCTCACCATTGAAGGAGACTCGCGTAGAATCTTCAATATTTCTATCTCCTGTAGCAAAAAATGAATTAACTAGTACAATAGATAGTTTGAAAGATCATAAAGCCCCTGGGTTTGAAGGAATTCGGGCGGAGCTATTGAAAAAAATTAAGAATGAGATATCAGAACCTCTCACGTTTTTAATCAATCAAATTTTTGAGGATGGTATATGGCTAGCCGCGTTCAAAACTGGTGTTATAAAACCTTTATACAAAAGTGGTAAACACGATGCAATCTTGAACTACCGGCCTATCACTCTAATTAGCAATATTGCGAAACTATTTGAAAAAACCTTAAAAACCAGAATGGTAAAATATTTGAATCTAAAGAAACTTTTATCTGAAAACCAATTTAGATTTATAGAAGGAAAATCCATAAATGATGCAATTTGCTCACTGACGTCAAAAATATATAAGAGTTTGGATAAGAAGAAACATCCATTGTGGGTTTTCCTAGATCTTGCAGAGGCCTTTGACACTGTTGACCATTCACAGCTTCTGAGGGACTTGCAGGATCTTGGATTCAGAGGAAATGTGAATAAACTCTTTGAAAGCTACTTGATCCACCGGAAGCAACGCGTAAAAATTGGTAATGTATTGAGTGAAGAAAGAACTGTGCAATATGGTGTGCCTCGGGGAACAGTTTTATACCCTATATGTTTCATTATATAGGTATATTTGAATGGCATCCTCACCTCACAAACCGCCGGTGATATTATAAGCTTCGCAGATGACACAGCAATATTTTATGAAAATGAATCATGGGGTATGCTGAAAAGTGAAGTTGAGAGTGATATGAGCATGGTAATAGATTGTTTCAATCAGAAAAAATTAACAATCAACTACGAAAAAACATCGTTTCTCACATTTGCCTGCTACTCTTCCCACCCCCCAGATTTCAACCACCTGGAAATAAAAAACTCCGAGATTGTTATTCTATTGAATTCTTCTGAATTTGTAAAATATTTAGGTGTATATATCGACAAACATTTGGGATGGAATATTCACATAAAGAAAACGGTAGTAACCCTGAGGAGTATCCTTTATAAGTTCTTATATTTCAAACATATATTGAATACCTCTCAAATGAAAACTATTTATCATACACTAGTCGAGTCGAGATTGACGTATGGGATCTCAGCTTGGGGATATAAAGCCAGCAGTCACTTAAACTCCCTGGACGTACTACAAAAAAAATTCTGAAAATTTGTGTCGATAAAAATCGGACTTACTCTTCAAACCTACTTTTTTCTTAGAATAAAACATTAGATCTCAGGCAATTATATTACCTACATATGTCTGTAGACCAATTCAAAAATAAAAGTTATTTGAGGCATATTAATTACAGATACAACACTAGGGCCAAACAGGAAAAAATGTTCCGCACTGAATATTCATTCAAAACAATTGGTCAAAGAGGATACACTTACCTGAGTATAAGAATATTCAACAGCCTTCCCAAGAACATCAAGGAATCAACATCCATTTCTTCATTAAAAAAAAAACAAGGAACCATCTCCTTTCAACAGAAATGAGTTATATCCACAATGTAATCGAACCGAATATTTGAATAATTCTCAACTTATTAGTAGAAATTATTAAATATTTAACTCACTTGTTATTATTGCTATTTTTAGGATTCAATAATTATTTAGTATTCAGTTTATCTAAGTTTATATTCTATTATCTATATTTCCATTTTCTTTCCTATTCATATCACAGTAACAAATTGTGAATCTGAATCAACAATATTTTTGAAATTTATTACCTATATAGACATAGAATTATCAGACCACGCGCTGGCTTAGCCTTAGTGGTAGATCTTTGTTTATTCGTATGGTATAGCATTTCGAATAAGTAGGTCGATAACCTTTTTTCAAAATATATTTTAAGACCATTCTTTATCAATCAATATGTAATTATCAAGGAATAAACATTATTATAAAATATCCTCCTGATGGAAACTCGAGGCTTTTAAAAGTAAATCAGTTCTTCTTCCATTAGGTTGGTACATAAAATTTATTTTTTGCATATTTGGAATCTACGCATACGACTTCATCATTCTTTTTTTTTAAAACGCTGCTTTTCAAAACGCCTCCATGACCTTGGAACGAGAGCGTGACGTCACAATACTGTTGAGCCCGTTGATCCCCTCTTCTGCAGTACCAGCGACCACGTGTAGCTGCCGCTAATATTGTTGAAATGCCTACTCCAAAAATTAGTTACCGTTGGTGTTATGTACCTGATTGTGATAATTCGACAAGGAAAACACCTCAAAAATAATTTTTTGCGTGCCCTTCGAACGAAAAAAGAAAAAATGTGGTTTTGTACATATCAACAAAAACACAATTGTCTACGTAGGAAAAAGTTAATGGCACAAAGTGAAGTGGATGATTCAAGCAGTAGAAGAAAAACTCAGAGTCATCACCACATTTTAATGGTAAGTCGAAGATATCCAATCAAAAGACATGTTTAGGGATCTTAAGATCTCATCATCAGTTTGTGTACAGGAAAAATTTTACAATTTGTACTTCCAAATTGTAAAACTTTTATAACAATGGTTATGGGTGACATATTGGTTAGAAAAAAGAGGGGTACTCACGTGTGATGATTTTTTTTCAAATTGTGATTTCATATTTTGTTCCCGAATTTCCACATATGGCTGATGATGGGTCCTAACACCCCACATTATTGCCTCTCGATGTTTGCCACATCCTTTTTCAAATATTAGAAATAGATAACATTATAAATTTTTTTCATCACACGTGAGTAACTCCCCCTTTTTTACACGCTTTATATCAGCTTCACTTGTATGTTTGTTTGTAACCGTATGTTTGTAACCGACTCCTTTGGGCGCGATTTTTACCCCCTTCCAGGCGTACGAATGATTTGAAATTTGGCAGGTGTACATAATTCCGGTGACAATGCATTAATGAATTTTTGTTTGAAAAAAAAACAAAATGGTGGCTCCAATATGGCGTACGTGTTTTGTGATTATGGTCCGATTCGCTTCAAAATTGGTATCTGAGGGTTTTCGTTGTCAAAACTGAAAAATTCAAGATGGCGGATCCAAAATGGTAGACGAGTTTTGTGATTATGGTCCAATTCTATTCAAAATTGGTATGTGGGGGTTTTTGGGGTCCAATATTATGATTCTTTTGTAAAAATTGGAAAATTCCAGAAGGCGGCTCCAAAATGGCGGACGAGTTTTGTGATTATGGTCCAATTCCATTCAAAATTGGTATGTGGGGGTTTTAGGGGTCGGAGATTATGATTATTTTGTCAAAATTGAAGGATTCAAGATGGCGGCTCCAAAATGGCGGTCGAGTTTTGTGATTATGGTCCGATTCTTTTCAAAATTGGAGAATGATAGAAAAAAGAATTAAATAATAATAATAATAGTTTGATAAACTAGAAACCACGCTTCAATAGAAAACAAATCCAAAAAGTTTAAAATAAATAATAGTTCAAAAACTAAAGAACACGCTTCAATAGAAAACTAAAAAAGTAGAAAATAATTTTAAATGAGTTTGAAATGAGAATATAACAAATTCATTTCATCGTAAAAAAGCGTGGGGTGCTTTTTAAGATATTTTCATAATGATTCTACTTTTACCAATATCTGTCCATGAAATATAAACAACAATTGACATCAAGCACCCCATGCTTCTTTGAGATAAAATGAATTTGTTGTTTATCACTGTATTCTGATTTCAAACTCATTTAAAATTATTTTCTACTTTTTAGTTTAGTTTTCTATTAAAGCGTATTCTTTAGTTTTTAAACTATTATTCATTTCCTAACCAATATATCACCTATAACCATTTTACAATTTGTACTTTCATTTACAGATTTTCCTTGTACACAAACTGATGATGGGATCTCACGATCCCAAAACATGTCTTTTGATTAGATATTGAACCCATTAAAATGTGGAGATGACTCTGAGTTTTTCTTCTACTGCTCAACTCAATTGTTCTGCTGCGAGGATCATTTCAGTTTGAAGGATGATATGGAAAACTAAATACAGTATTCATTGAAAAAAAGTTGAGCCCCACATTTTCAATGAGTCGTTTTGAAACCTACTCGAAAGTTCTGCTAATTCACACAATTTTTGTGTCAAAACAGTGCTCTCGAAAATAATAAATTCATCAGCGGAAGTTTGATTCGATTTTTTTATTTCTATTACGATTTTATGAATAGACAAACGCATGATTTCACGCTCTTTAAACGAGTAAACTGCACTTATATTTGTTTTTCCTGAGCTGTAAAAAGTGTTTTTTTGCATCTTTTGTGTATGGCGGAAAAACAACACCAGAATGAATCGGATTCAGATACTTTCATGAATTTTTTTGTTTTTTCTGCTGTAGACAAAACGAACTTTATTTCACTAATAGCAGGTTCTTCGTCCCACCGATATAACCACATTAAAAAAGCTATCGCATGTTTACAACCCCTGAAAACAAAAAAGGGCTGCTGCTTGAAAAATGTTGTTATAGTACAAAAGTTATTGACAAGTTTCATGAATTTTTTGGTGGTGTCCGAGAGCGTATAAAAAGAGTAGTGCAATGAATTTCTAGTTTTTAGTTCCCAAAATTACGTGAATGAATAAATATGAATGTACTACACTTCACGAATATTGGTCATAACTCAATTTTTGATGTATTAATTTATTTTTGCACAGTTCCATCACAAACGACAGGGATTTTCCCAATAAAAAAATCAATGACATATCCTGATTCTCTCGATTAAAAAAATATTATTCCATTACTATCTATTCGTCTTATATTTTTACCTTTCGCAGCAGCACAACCCAAACAGAAATTGTTTTGAATGACATCTTAATCGACTGTTATTTCCACACAATGCATGTGGCCGCTCCAAGTCCCAACAGTATCGTGACGTCACAGAAAGGCGCTTCGAGCAGACGTAGAATATACCGATTTTTTTTATTATTTTGAACAAAAAATTGATAGCAAAAATAGTTTTTTTCAACGGTATTATTGTTTTTAGTAAACAATATCTGTGATAAAAGTGTTTTTTTACTGATTTTCCACATCATGTCTCAACCTAATTGTCGATTTATTGAGTTGCCTCACTAATATAACAGACTCAATGCCGTCACTGGCATCTCAGAGATCAGAATGCTAAACCAGAAGACATTGCAGACGTCGGAGCCCGCTTTCTCGTTGCTTTGTATGGTGGCAACCTGGTAGATGGAATCGACAATGAAAAGCAAATTCCACCTAGCTTCTTTACCATCAACGAAGGACGCTGCAAAAAACCATGCATTCAAGACCTACCACCAAGTCCAAAAATGTTTTGGAATAAACAAACACCTGACTGGGGCTGAAAACTTGATACCAATGGGCTCACTTCGGTAACAATGTCAGAGAAAGCTACCCCAGATACCTTATTGAATGTTATTTCATGTCACTGCAGAAGGAGTGCGTTGAAGAGCTCTGTTATATGCGGATTATGCAATGATGAATCATGCGCGAATGCACCAGAGGTCATCATCGAGAGCGACGACGAAAATGAGGCAATGACATGGATGGAAGCCCAAGTTCTCAGTGAGAAAAATGGGTTACAGGGTAACACTGACAACGGACAAGATTATGAAGACATCAACATCAATCGACCAGGATCATAAAAAATCAAGAAATAATGGAAATATTGTCGGGGACATAAACTACGGAATAAGAGCCGTACTCAATTGCAAAAAAAAAAACAATTGCGGATAAGGCCTACTGGGAATACCCACACAATTTAAAAAAACGCGCTGTTCACTCTACCTCATGGTGGTGTGGAAATGAGTTAACTCTGAATTTAGAGAATTATAATTTTTCAGTGAATAGCTACAAATGATTTCTTGAAATGAGAAAAACGAGCAGTTGGACGATTTTTGGAAAGAATGTTCATGTGTCGCCTGCAGTAACTCGTCACACATCAGACTTACAAAAACACTTTCATACAGAAACTGTAGTCTTCTTCAAATTTGTATGCGACATCTTTGTCGTAGGATCGACCGTTGAGGAATTATTTATTTATTCAATGTCAAGAGTAGAACCACGACGCTTGTAAACTCTTTTCTGAGTACAAAAGACTATGGGGTTATATTAACTATTTAGCAACTAACTACATCAAAACAAAATCTCCCCCTCTCTCTCTCTGTAAGTTTGGAAAAAAACTAATTTTTTGTCCTTCTAATCCAAGATGGCGGATCGCGCCGACCTCTCCCCAAGGTCGAAAATTGGATTTTTCATCGGGGCCTGGAACTCAATAACATATATCTAAATCGTTTCTACCCCACCTTTTGTAGGGAAAAAACCACCACAGACTGGACTATGAGTATTAGAGTGAATTCACCTTGTAATCCAAATATTTTTCTCATTGTACTTTTTCATGGGAATTATATATATTTACAGATTGAGTAATGGTTTGTAATGACTGTATCTTCACTAAAATCACATTTTTCAACTTCGATGGAAATAACTAGAATGTTTGGATCACTCCCAATTTGTAGTTGAATTCGGAAAATTGAATCACTTTCGTGAAAAATGTGTTTTTTTATTGTTATCAGTATTGTCGTGAGATTCGGTCGTGACGAACAGTGGGAAAACAACGTATTAAGGAGCTAACCAATAGCAAGTCACAGGAGTGTTGAGTGGTAGAGGAAAGAGATTAGGAAACCTATTTAACAACCACAAATCGAATATGAATTCAATTGATATATTTTCCTCTACGAACTTCAGTTACAGTAGTGAAAACGTTCGTTCGATCTAAACAACATGTCTTCTCGGCAAAAAATCAAGAACCCATCCTTCTTGTACGATTGGTTCATCAAAAGGCTGAATGAGAATTCGTCCGAAAATAAGGATGCAAAAATAAACGATGAAAGTGACAGTGTTCGTTCCGACCCAATACATCAAATGGAAACCGGTACCACAAAGAAGGATGTTAAGGAAAAAAGTCCAGAATCATCACTTGAAGATATTATCAGCACTAGTAAGAAGGTACAGAAGACTTTAAAATTCGTTATGGTAGGAACTCTCATATATTTCTTTATAATGTTGGGATTTCTGATGCTGGATAGAATTTTTCGCAATGGAACCGTATCCTCCGCTCCCGAAAACAATGACCGTTGATGAACCATTGCTGGAAAACAACATGAGGGCATTCTGCTTGGATTATTATCAATACGAAATCGGTATTATTTTGCAATGTATTTTTACTGACATTTAATATATATATTCTTGTGTCTCCAATTAATGATTCCTTAGAAGTTATTGAAAGTGGCATTTTCGGCGGAAATACAAAATGATTTAGATAATAATAATTTCCAACAAACAAATACTATATTATAAACCCTCAGGAAAATGTCTTAGAATTTCAATAAACTATCTCAAATTATGTTCATTGTAGGCATTTGTTCTTGAAATCGATATCGATTTCTTCAGATTGAATGAAAAATATATTGCAATACTATTACTATCTGGCGATATAATCACCAATCCGAACTCATTGACATCGTACATAACTATAATACGGGACAAAAACAGAATAAATACGTAGTGATACATAAATCAGAAAAAACTATTTTCCAAATGTTATTTTCATATCTAGTCCCAAGATTATGTAATGAATTACCAGTTGAGCTCAAACAAATCAAAACAAAAAATCTTTAAAAAAACTGCAACAATGGTTATTCGACACTCCAAACATCATTGTATGTAATTGGATTGACACCAGAAATATTTGAATATACATTCAATATCATTATTGTATTTGCACTTATGTTGTGTATTGATGGACAAATCATACCGACTTTTAATGCAATCAAACTTACATTGCTACAAATTTGTATATACTATGCCAGATCATTTTATCATCGTACAATATTTCAGGTTGTTATTGTTACTATTTATATATTACTATTATGCTTAATAACATATTTCATTTATCTATTCGATACATGAAATTATGAATTCCATATTTATTGTGTTGTCTTCAAGGTGTGGAGAGGAATCAAACTAATATCTCACTCACAAGGGTTATCAATCCTTTTGTGATTTTTTCCTTGTTAATTTACCTCCTGCATATTCTCATAGGAATAATAAAATGTATTGTCAAATTCTGTAATGCTAATGGTAAATGAAATACAACATAAATTCAGGTTCATAAAATCTGCGAAGGAAATATTAGATCTATCAACTGGTTTCCACTTCTTCCTTTAAATAGACAGATGAGAACTAGAAAACATTTTTCAGTACCATATGTTTTCATTTTACTCTCAAGCAGATGTCTTTCAGTGAGAATTATCGCTTCAATCAGCTTTTTTAGATTGAAAAAAAATAGGAAAATCGGTTGTGTAGTTTCAAAGAACAATAGATAAATACTAGTATCAAAACACATATTCTCTATTCCTCTATTGCATTGGAGGAAATTTAAAAAAATACTGGGAATGTAAAAATGAAAAGTGGAAGAAATAATAAATAGTTATTATAAAATAAACTATATATATGTGGTGACCTTTCTGGATGTGCTGAAATTATTTTTTAAAACAAGAATTGTGATTTAGTAATAAAAAGATGATTTAATAATCACAAACAATCCAATAGTATAACAAAAACCTACGTGAAATGATGTGGAAGTTCACCATCCCGAATCAAGTTGATTGTTGACATTTGCCGAGGATTTCTCCAGATTAAATTCAGGTACGTAAAATCTGAAATTGAGAGATTTTATCCATGGATTAGCTGAACCCTATACTTCTCAGAAATGTTCTCCAATGAAAAATTGGTTATGTAGTTACAATAACTACATACTGATGAAAAAAAAGTCTCTACATTAGATGAAGAGAATAAAATGAAATAAATGAAAATATTATATTTCAAAAAATATTTTTGGAAATATGTCAACAAAATGAATCAAAGACGTTCAGCATATTATTTCCAATTGTCCAATGCATTTTTCAATGAAGCCTCACAAGTTGCAGAAATCAGGTAACATTTTCCGAAATACCCCTAGCAAAGCAAAAAAATGTATTCATTTCTGAAATGAATAAACTTCGAACGTTTGTTCTCAATGAATGGAAAAAACATACTCATGATTTTTTCATACTCCAATTATTAACATCAATCAAAATTTTTTATTAGAGAAAAAATATATACATCGAAATTAATACTTTCCGCTAATTAGTATGGTCATTATTATGCAATTGATGCATTTTTTATTATTTGAAAAAAAATCTGAAAATATTTACGATTGTAGAAGGGCAAACTCCCATTCTGCCTCCATCAGTTACTGCGTCCACCAGAAAAAAAAAGCCGTGTACTTGAATGTATAAAATAAGTTTGAGTCATCGCTGACAATTATTTAATAATTTTTTGTTGAATTATTCAGTTTCACAAAGCTTGTCGCGCGAAGTATTCCTAAAAGTAAGTACCAATTAATTTAATTGGCTTTTTAAAACCAAATAATTTAAAAAAAATAAATTAAATCATTGTCAGCGATGACTTACTTTTTTTTTTATAGGCTTTAAAGGGGTTGTTTTATTTTTTTGCTTCCTATTTAGAACGCTTCGATCTGTTCATTTCTAATAGAGCATCGTTATTACAAGGTCTATTCCCTGTGAGTTTTGAGCTGTAAGAAATCATGAACTCCGACCCCAAAAACTCGCACACACGAATTTTGAATAGAATCTGACAAAACTCGTCCGCCATACTGAAGTCGCCATGTTGAAATTAGAGATTTTGATGAAAAATTCATAATCTCTGAACCTGAAAACCACCACATACCAATTTTGATAAAATATGACCATAATCAGAATATTCGTTCATCATCTTGGGGCCACCATCTTGAGTTTATTAATTTTTACAAAAAAATTGAATTCTCCGACCGCGAAAACCGCCGCATACCAATTCAGAATCGAATCGGATCAT
The DNA here is from genome assembly GCA_018342105.1 of Gonioctena quinquepunctata. Classification (NCBI taxonomy): domain Eukaryota; kingdom Metazoa; phylum Arthropoda; class Insecta; order Coleoptera; family Chrysomelidae; genus Gonioctena; species Gonioctena quinquepunctata. Next base: position 62,946 of record JAFIRS010004429.1, read on the forward strand.
AATCACAAAACTGGTCCTCCATCTTGGGACCGCCATCTTGAATTTATGAAGTACGACAAAAAAATTCATAATCTCCTACCCCGAAAACCCCCGCATATTAATTTTCAATCGAAGTGAACCATAATCACATGACTGATCCTCCATCTTGGAGCGGCCATCTCGAATTCATGAATTTTGACAAAAATATCATAATCTCCGACCCCGAAGACCCCCACATTCCAATTAAGAATCTAATCAGACCATAATCACAAAACTCGTCTGTCATCTTGGAGCCGCTATATTTTGAACGAAGAATTCATGATCTCCGACCCCGAAAACCCCCACATATCAATTTTGAATCAATTCGGACCATAATGACAAATCTCGCCCGCCATCTTGGAGCCACCATTTTTATTTTTTCTCAAAAAAAAATTATAATGCATTTTCACTGGAATTATGAACACCTGTCAAATTTCAAATCAATTAGACGGCTAGAAGTCGGTCAGAATTCGCTTGCAAGATTTGACCCTAACGAACGAACGAACTGACAAGTGAAATAAAAGCTTGTAAAAATTAATTGGTCAATAAATTATATTCTGATTTGCCTATAAAAAGTAGTTGGGAAAAAAATTGAGATACTTGGGGTTAGTTGTTTTCTTCACTTTGAAAATGAATATCTATCTCAGGCAGCCTGGCATGTGAACATTTACCACACAATCAGTTCAACATTCTACCTGATTCAAATGTCGAGTTGAATATTTATTGCATTGCAATTTATTGTCTACAAAATTCGGAAATTAAAATAATATTTCAAGGAATTATATTTTTTAGCGCCACCACCCTCAACGATGAGACGTGTACCTTCCCTTACGTGTATCAGCTGACTGAATAATTGTTCTAATTAGGTACGTGAATATTTATTTTGAATATAGTCATTCATTTACTTCAGACGTACTCCATAATTACGGGCCCTTATATACATATGTAGCTTTACTTATATTACAGACATATGTAATATTTGAGATAATAAGTGGATGGTTGTAGGTAAACTCCCTGTTTTTTGAATTGCTTCGGGTGGTTTTTTTTCATTTCGTATTTACTTTTCGAAAAAAAAAACAGGTGATGAGTTTTCCATGGCGTTGTCTTTGGTTACCTATGATATTATGAAGAATTTCCTACATAGTCCTGCTTAATGTTTGTAGAAAGATTGTAAAAATGCATATATACATTTTTCGTGAATCATGTAGTTATGAGTTAGGATTCACTCTTCACACTTGACATTTTCAGAAAATTATCCTACAATTACAGACAATTACCTTCTACCTTATATACAATGCATTTTCATAAAAAAAATTGTGCTTCCACTAACTGGATGTTTGAATAACAATTGGATTGATAGAAAGTGGGACCACTGCATATTTGTAATGATCAAAGATTCTATGATTTGATATTCAGAGATTTCCCCTGTATGAAACTCATCCATGACGCTACCTGTGCCATGAAGCAGACATTGAACTAAACAGATTCCATAAACAGATATTTAAAATAATTGGTTATCTCAATATTTTAGCGGTGAGCCACCTGGTATACTGAAAAAATCACGCAAACTTTTATCTTGCTAATAACATTCATTTCGATTACCTTCAACTCAGATTTTTTTTGTGTAGAGCGATTTATTTTAAGTGTATATGTACAAATGTATGTACATATGCCATCAATAAAATTGAGAAAGGATAGTGAATATTTTTAATTGTAAGATTCCAAATTTGTGTGATATCATTTTTAAGATCAAAAATGTGAATTGAAAAATTGTTGTCTATACTTTTGAAATAAAATAAAATAAGAGTTTGAAAAAATTAAAAAAACACGCATTCAAACGAACTCTGACAAACTTCAGGAGGTGAATCCTCACAATATTCTAATATGAATTGTTCAAATAAATATATTCCCGGAAATGCTTCGTTTTCGAAATACAGGGTGTTGAAGTTTTATTTTTATTTTCATTTTTTCTAATTAACTTTCGAAATACTGTTAAACGAAAAATGGGATTGAGAGGTTTTTTGAGGTGTCAAATTCGAACCTGATATTATCATGGCTCTTACTCGTAGGGGGCGCCACCTACACGCCTTTTTATTTTTTGAAGATTCATAACTTTTTTGTGTAGAAAAATTAATTCCTCCATCATATCTACGTGAAAAAGCTATCCATGTTATAAGTCGCTATAAGCAACCGTTTTCTAGATATTTGGACTTGAAAATTTCAAGTCGATTACTTGATAATCGATGCGTTTTGAAGTTATTACCATTATTTTGCATTTTTCACAAGAATGCTCAGGAAATGAATTTGACTTTTGAGTAAGTAGTTTTGGTAATTACATATTATGTGACAGTTTTGTTATTTTGTTGAAGTTTCTGTAAGTTTTGAAACACTAATTTTGAAAAAAAGGATTATTTAAACGATAATGCTCATTTAGCCGATATGCATTTCATTTATGGCCTTGCGGATGGCAATGCGCGCGAAGCAAGACGTATTTACTAGGAGCGATTTCCCAATCGAGTACTGCCTTCAGCTCCAACATTTACTAGTCTCCACCGTCGTTTGGCAGAAACAGGTAGCTTTAAGAGGGCAGCTGATATTTTTGGACGACCACGAGCAGTCCGCACCCCAGAATTGAAAGAAGCTGTTTTGAACGCTCTCGAGGAGAATCCAGAAACAAGTACAAGAATAATTGCTGAAGCTCTCAGTTCTACTAAGTCCACAGTTTGGTGAATTATCCACGATCAACAATTGTATCCATACCATATTCAAAGGGTACAAACTCTTTTGCCACGAAACTTCCCCCAACGCATTACTTTGTGTCAGTGGTTTTTGAGAAAATTGGCTGAAAATTCTTAATTTTCAAGATATGTAGGGAAAAGTTGGGTAAAACAGGATACTTAGTGTTCTAGGTCTCATAAATTTTTTAATAAAGCCATGCCAAGGACTATTTTTTGGCTCCAGTTTCAATTATAAATGGGCTTTTGATTGTTACCATCTTTATGCAAAATACAGAAGTCACTTGAGGAAAAAAATATGTATAATAAAAAAGATGCATCCCGTTTTAGCGACCTAGTTGGATAAAACGGGATACTCAAGCTTGTATAGGTTCCATAACGTTTAGAGTAGTAGGTTTGAGCCGGGACTGGGTCCTCCTCATCCATGACCTTGACCATGTCCTTGACCTTGACGCCTAGCCGCCCAATTGCAGCCCATTGCATTTGATCTTGACCTTTCCCTGTAACCTTGAGATGGAAAGGTTGAAGGTCGTGTATCATTGACATTGAAGTGCCCTGGTGATAGTGTGGTGTTTGCATGACCTTGGGGATTCATTTCTCGTTGACCTTGTAACGCTAGTCGATGGGAAAGGGATCGCGCATTCATTTCAGTATGCATGAGAGTGTGGTGCATAACCTTCGAACTAGCATCAGCGTTACTTTTCATATTCTTCAATCACCCTAACCACTGCGATGATTCATCAATGGGGTGTTTGCATGCCTTCGGTCTATGATTTTAGAGTCTCCGACAACTCTGTGATGATTCATCATGACCTTGGACACTGCGTAATAGGACTATTGATTTGTTGCACCCTAACCACTGCGATGATTCATCAATGGGGGTGTTTGCATGGCCTTCGGGTCTATTGATTTTTTAGAGTCTCCGACAACTCTGCGATGATTCATCATGACCTTGGACACTGCGTAATAGCGATGCGATGCGTCATAGTATGTGAGAGGGTGGGGCATATTGATTTTTCATATGTGTGGCCTTCGCCCACCGTAACGTTATTTTATTTTGGGATACATCACATACATCCTAACAGTGGGAGGAGTGTGACAATCGTTGCACCGCTACATAAAAGAGGTGCGTGAGTGCACGCAATCAGTTGGTCTTTGTATTGTCGACTATTAAGAGTTCAAAAGATGTATTCTTGTGATTGTGGTAAATCATTCACTCGTAGTGATAACCTGCGTCGTCATCAACGCGGAAGTTGTCGAGGTGGCCCTTCAACGAAACGTATGAAATTGGATAATGGAAATGGAGACCCATCACCAGTTGCACCTCCACCAACGTCGCCACCATTGTATACATGTGAATGTTGCAATGTGACAATACCCAATCGTCAAATCAATTCGCACAATAGAACATTAGCACACAGGACGAATTCATGTGTCCATTTGGGTAATGGCGTGCACATGATCAAAAATGCTTTCAAGCGTCGCATTGTAAGCTATAGAGTGAGTAGCGATAATGTGTATACTGAGTATGGACCATTTTTCAATGAGATCAAGCATAGAGTCATTGGACTATTGGAAAAAACCATCGAATTACACCACTCGATCAAGGTCAACATTGAGGCGTTCGGCAGTTATGTGATCCAAACCCAGGAATTGACAGACGTCAAATCATTCAACTCCCCAAACCGAATTGCCGATCGATCCAGCGATTTGAATGGTTTATTCGAAACGTTTCGCGATATCATCATCGCTCAAACTACGGAATTTGAGGAGCGTGATTCAGGTTAGTTGCAACATTATTTCATGTATGGAAAATGTCCTTCATAAAAATGTATTTGTTCTAGGATGGAGTTGTGAAAAAATTCTGTTCCTTGAGGTGAATATAAATAAATATAGTCCTCTTGGCGGATCATCATATATAAAGTTGCCGGAATACATCGGATTGAAAAAGGCGTGGTCAACGTGAAAAATGAAGACCAATGCTGCTTTGCCTGGGCTGTGACATCAGCTTTATTTCCCACAAACAATAGAATGTCGGAGACGTCATCATACCCACACTATAATACCGTATTGGATGTGACAGGTATAAATTTTCCAGTTAAATTGCGAGATATAACAACGTTTGAGTGTTTAAATGATATTTCAATCAATGTGTATGGCTTGGAGTCTAAAATAGAGAAACAAAAAAGTTCAATATGAGGTTGTGGGTCCATTGCGTTACTCTCAAAGAAAACTCGGAAGACATGTCAATTTGTTGCTTATCACTGATGAGACGGGAAATAGTCATTATTGTTGGATAAAAAATCTTTCAAGGTTGGTGTCTAGTCAAATCTCGGCACATGAACATAAAAAAAGTGATGGATGCTTATTGTATTTTTCCAATGAGCGGTTACTTTTGCGTCACCAGATGCACGATTGTAATCATGTGTCTACAACAATACCGCGAACTGATTTTAGGATCAATAAATTCGGAAAGATGGTGGCCGGTAACAGTTTGATGTTTGAAAATTTCGAACGACAAATGAAACTGCCTTTTGTTGTGTATGCAGATTTCGAATCTGTGCTGAAACCTATTCTAACGAGTGAACCGAATCCCGAACTCCCATACACGAATAGAACCTTTCAACACGAAGTATACTCATTTGCTTATCTGATTAAATGTTCCTTTGACGATAAATTGACAAAATTTGTGACATATAGAGGTGGTGATGCTGCAAAGGTTTTCACAATGCGAATCGAAGACGATTTAAAGAATATATACAATCAACATTTGAAGTATGTGAAACCGATGCATAAGCAAACGCCTGAAGAGGAAATTGAATTCCATAATGCCACCACATGTGGTATATGTGAAAAACCTTTCTCAGAGGGTGATGTCAGAGTCAGAGACCACTGCCATCTCACGGGAAAAAAAAGATATCCAGCTGCACATTCTGCATGTAATTTGAATTTCAAGATTCCAAATTTCATTCCGATAATATGTCACAATATGAGCGGTTATGATTGTCACATGTTCATAAAGGAATTGTATGGGGAAAAAGACAGGGTTGATGTGATTCCTCAAACAAAGGAAAAATACATATCATTCACAAAACATATCTATACACACAGCTACCAAAATAAAGAGGGGAAAATTAATAATCATTATTTGAAAATGAGATTCATCGATAGTTTCAAATTCATGTCGAATTCGTTGGAGAAATTGGGGGCTAATTTAAGTGATGAGCAATGTGTAGAGATGTTGAAGTGTTTTCCTGAAACGAACAAATTCCATTTGATGAGACAAAAGGGTGTTTTTCCTTATAGTTTTGTGGATGACATTGAAAAGTTGAATGTTTCTAGTCTACCGACGAAAAATCAATTCTATGACAATTTGAATGAAGAACATGTATCCGATAAAGATTATTCGAGAGCTAAACGTGTTTGGGATCTGTTCGAGTGTAAGAGTTTGGGAGAATATTCGGATTTATATTTAAAGTCTGATGTATTACTGTTGTGTGATATATTTGAGAATTTCAGAAGGATATGTTTAGATACATATAAGTTGGATCCCGCTCAGTATTATACTGCGCCCGGATTATCTTGGGATGCAATGTTGAAATATACAAATGTTGAACTTGAACTTTTAACCGACATTGATATGATCAATTTTTTCAAAAAAGGTATACGTGGGGGGATTAGTCAATGCAGTGAAAGGAAGCATATAGCAAATAACAAGTTTTTACCTGATTTCGATCCCAATGAACCGTCATCATTCATTTCATATTTGGATGCAACAAATCTATATGGTCATAGCATGTCACAACCTCTACCTACCGGTGAATTCACTTGGTTAACTCGCGAAGAAATTACTAACTTGGACATAATGGATGTGGCAGATAATAATTCATATGGATATGTTCTTGAGGTTGATATACATTATCCCCAAGAGTTGCATGATAAACATTCAGATCTTCCGTTTCTGGTGGAAAGCATGACTCCTCCCAATGGCAAAAGTAAAATAAAAAAATTGATTCCAAATTTGAATGACAAACGGAGGTATATAGTCCACTATAAGAACTTGAAACAGGCGTTAAATAATGGTTTAATCGTAATGCAGACTCACAGAATATTGAGATTTAAGCAATCATGTTGGATGAAGTCTTACATCGATCTCAATACCCAAATGCGTAATAGGTCCAACAATAAATCTGAGAAAGACTTTTATAAACTAATGAACAATGCAGTGTATGGCAAAACAATGGAAAACGTTGACAATAGAGTTGATGTAAGACTTGTCACACATTGGCAAAATGTTCGCAGAACTATGGGCGCGAGCACTCTCATCGCCCGACCAAACTTCAAATGTTGCGAAATTTTTTCCGAAAACTTTGTTGCTATTCAAATGGGTAAAGTGAAAGTGCATTACGATAAACCAATGTATTTGGGATTCTGTATTTTGGAATTATCCAAGACAGTTATGTATGATTTTTACTATGAATGTATTAAGAGAGAGTTTGGTCAGAATGCTTCTCTTCTGTATACCGACACAGACTCGCTCATTTTAAAAGTAAATACCGACAATTTTTATGAGTTCATAAAAAGCAATATAAATAGATTTGACACATCTAATTACATTGAACATAATAAATTCGGAATACCTGTAACAAATTCAGTCTTGGGTAATTTCAAAGACGAGTTCCCCAATGATCTTATAATTAGTTTCTATGGTACTGGTGCTAAAGCATACTATGTACAATCGCTTGCAACTGAAGTTAAGAGGGCTAAGGGTGTGAAAAGATCAGTGATAAAGAACCAATTGACTCTTGATGATTACAAAAAAATTGTTGAAAATGGTGGTAAAATTTTTAGGAAGATGAATTCATTCAGAAGCATCTCACATGACATGTTTACTGAATTGAGAAATAAAGTGGCGCTCTCATTTGATGACGATAAGCGATTCATCATTCCTAATACAACACAAACCCTCCCTTGGGGCCATGTAGACATTAAGTTTTATCAATGTGATCCCATGGAAAATATTCGAATGTGCCAAAACATAATTGATTCATTTGGCTACCAATATGATGAAAATCCCAACGACGACGACAGTAGGTTGGACCTTCTCATCACATCATTGGATGCAGAAATGATGAACAAATAATTTCATATTCTCACAACACTCAAACGTTATATATATGTCATATATTGGAAAATTTATATTTGCGGTAGTGTTATTTAAATGAAATCATTATTCGCTTGATCAGTAGTGTGGCTTTGTCATTCCATGTGGAAGGATGAGTAATGTAATAGACAAATTTGGTCGGAAAAGAAAATGTACTTATGCATCATCACTCCCAATGTCACATCGTCTCGAAGAAAAACTAAATGTAGCTAAACAACAAATTCTCGAAAGCACCACTACTACAATGCGAACATTGGTTGGAGAGATATCTGAGACCGTGTTGAAGTTCCTACAACAAAAAATTAGCCAACTCAAAACTACTTTCGATGGAAAATATGACGATCTGTGTAAAAGGATTGAAGAGTTGGAGAAGAAAAATTCATCTGCAGCCACTAATTGCACCGCCCACCTGGAGACTATCACGATGTGAAGATTTCGATAAAAGAAATTATGAACTAGACAAAAAAACATATTTGAAATGTATTTTGAGAAATAAACAATTATAAACCACTCATCAAATGATTTATTCCATGATTTTATTTTTTTTCTTTATTTTTTGAGGGTGAAGAAAATCCGTTAAGGACACCTGACAGGTAGTGTGGGAATCACTGAGCTCCGCGTTACCCACTAAAACAAGCACCCGATGGGAGCTCATCTCTCCGACCTTGAGAGTCTCAGCCGAGTTCCTCATCTTCGAATTGTTGAAATATGTGATCCACATATTCGAAAAACTCATCATTGAGCTCCATCGGAGCCTCATCATTGATGTTGACATCATAATTCTGCTCATCAACATTTTCGATGGTGGCATCTGATTCACCATCGTCGTTGTCATCAACAATCTCCGGCATATATCTCCCATTATTCCAATTCAATTCTATCTCCTCCTCATCCAACGTTGTGGATGACACATGGTTGAATTGAACTGGTCCATCTCAGTGACGTCCCCGACCAACACGTCACCAGGTAGCCACCATGTTGTTGAGTCGGCCTCGACTTTCTCAACTTGGAATTCATGTTTACTGAAACAGAAACAGGAAACTATGGAAATTTTGTACACATTCTATCTGTCAAGAAGGTGTGGTGGAGCATACATACAGAAATTCTCAACATTCTCTCCTCTCTCCAGACTCATATTCATAAGCATTCTAGTGGGTGGTGGGGGTTGTCCAAGCACACACGACGCATGCATTCACGCTTGCAAAGTGGGAGACTCCAACTATATAAATACTATACTCCTGTTCTCTTAAGTATTCCTACTACCGAAGATGGCAGAATATAATAATACAATTAATTCCATCGAGAATAATCTTCAAATGATTTCAATTATAGACAATCAATTGAACTATACTAAAGATTTCGAGGGTGCTTATGTGGAAGACATGATGATTGAAGAAGAAGAAATCCTCCCTCCTACGAGCGACGATGATGAAGGTATTGAGAGTGACATTCAAACAATGATGTGATAGTGAGAAGAACAACTTTGTCCAACTCTGACATGGATGGCAGAGCTTGCTATATCGTTTCGCTTGTGGAAGTTAGGATTGGTATATTTGGAGTGAGATATCTATGCATGTGGTGCTTCCGCAGATATTTGATGACTTACAATATTCGTCAGGGGACATATGACCATGTGGAAATCCACAAGATTCACACACCGACAACTCCTTCATTCAAATGTTTCGGATGTAATGTTGCTTTGGGACAACTTCGTTCTATCGAAGCATGTATAATATGTAATTGTAATTTATTGAAATAAAAATATATTTTCGAAAAATGTATTTATTACACATCATGAATACAATATAATTGAAAAAAAAATTATATAATTCAAGTTTTTTTGTTTATTATGAATTACGAACAGAACCATCCAATGCATTGTATGTCAAAAAGGTATCATGTATAATGAGTGCGTAGACTTTCGTGTTGGCGGGAAAATTTTGGGTTTTTTCTTGTTTCGAACCCCAGCTTGATATCCACTGTAGACGATTTTGTTGCATTCGGTTGATGTAAACAATCAATGATGAACAGGGGATTCTGTTGAAATGCTTCAAGGTCCATAAGAGGTTCACTCATATCTTTGTCATAATAACTACGTTGAAAGTCCTCATATGCATAGTAAGCTGAAGAGAATAGTTTTTTATCAAAGTCCAGATTCCAACGCTCATATGGGTAGACGTCAGAGTTCAAATACACTCGGATGTTATTAATGTCTGCATTTATGAATTTTGTCATATCCAGTGTTCTGTTTTCGGATGCATTAGTATTTTGAAAACCAATAATTATGAAGCGAGGTGTTTCCAAAGTGTTGGTCGTTTTTATTGCCCATATGTCTGAAGATGTGCTACGTAATGAAGGTAATTCATAAAGATCCCACATACGATAAGCCAACTTGATTTTTGAATTTAGACCACTCTTATTGATCCTGCTGAATAATTTGAGCTTCTGCTTGTCATCGGGTACAACATGTTTTATTTTCCATTCAATCTTTGTAATTTCCAAAGAGGCATCAACGTCTCCAATATATGAATTCTTGAATGAACGAGCTATAATCAAAATCAGTTCTTGTTTTGCATTCAGAATGCTCTTCTTATAATCCTCGGCAAAACCCATCAAATATTTGAGAGGAAGTTTTCCACTGAATAAATGACTGGGTGCATCAATGATGTGTTGTTTTGTGTCGGAAAGTCCCCATCCAGTTGTCAAAAGCATGTGAGAGTGTGATTGACCAAATGAAACCATATTCTTCATTGTGGATGTTATGCCTGGTTTTCGAACAGCGGCAACTTGCTCACCACCCATTTCATAGCGGATCTCATCAAAGAGGAATGCCAAAGCATTGTTGGAAAGATAGCACACTTTGTTCACTTCTTTTGGAATGAATTTTCCCTCAATGTAAATGAAACTGTCGGCAATGTCCAGTATTACATCTTGATTGTTGATTGCAATTCGGATTTCATCTGAATTCTTGAACAATGGTGATCCATACGGTTTATAGGTGTGCTCATGCAGACTTATGAGGGAATGATCGACCACTGGTTCATTGAAAATATTCAACTTGTCACTGTTTGCTTCGAGTACCATTTTATTGTCGTATTCTGAGTCCAATAGATTTCAGAAAATTAATGTCTCTCGCTGATAATGTATGTCTGTGCTGCTCAGCTTGCACTCGTCGAATGACCTTCTTCCTGGCAAACCTTTTCTTTTTGACGATATTTGATGGACGATGACCTTTGTCTGGTGAAAATCTCTCGTATTCACTGTTTTGTCGTTTGTTGTAGCAAAAACCCATTACATTCGCTATTGCAATTTCTTCAATTCCAATATGACAACTATTTCTTCCACACTACCGAAATCAATGAGATTATTTCGATGATCCAATATGCGAAGAGTAATGTTGTCGATGAACTGACGTCCTTCCGGGCTGATGGGCATATAAATAATGTTGTTTGGTTCTTTTGTTATATTATAACCCGGCTCAACATCAACATCGAATGAAAAAAGGTATGGTTCTCTTCGTCATTTATGTATGATCCTGAAATGATGTTACAATCCAATCGAATGAGTCTCACTGGTACAATATTCACAGGAGATGTAGATTCATGCATGCGATTCGCACTGAATTCTTTTCTCGAATCCCAACAGGGATGCTATTGAGTTTTCATGTTTCAGGTTCACCACATACTTTGATTGCATCATACATTTGAATGTATTATTGTTTGCTCGAAGACTGAACAATTCATCCAGTGTGGTGTCATCATGTTTCGCGCCATGAAATACGTGGAATTCAAGTTCTCGTTGAATAACAGCATTTATTTCTTCTATCTCATATGCGCCACTTGGAATTTCTATCCTATGTATCATACTGAGTGTAGTTTCCTCTAAAGGGATGGCAAAATAGATCAAGTTGTTCTTTTCCGTGATGTTGTGGATTGTGTTGCATCCATAGAATCCCAAAAGCCCCAATCCATAACGGCTATTCTTATCCAGTTCAATGGGTGGGTAGAAGTCTGCACTCAAGACACTGGATCCAACAGCTTGTAGCTCGAACTTTCGTGACATGACTGATTGCATTCATATGATAACAAATCATTTTATTGTTGTTCACAACACATGTGATATAATTTTCTTCGTTTCCTCGGTGGCATTGTGTGTCCCATTTCAACTTGATTGTTATTGGCACCAATATTACAATCATCGATATTGCAATAACAGCAAAATAGTTTTCGAGGTATGGATCCGTCATTCACATCACTGGAATTTGATGTTCCAACACTTGCATTGTCCATATGATGTTCATAGCAATATTTTAAAATATCAATATCCTCTTGAAGGTGTTTGGGAAGTTTTTCCCAAACCGATGCAATTCATTAGCTGCACAAGAAATCATGACCTCTTTGGGCATATCTGCAAGTTGATCTCTACTCATTTTTTTCAAGCTACGTAATCTTGAATATGCGATGAGGGAGTGCCCCATTCTCTTAATAGCCTCTCGATCCATTTCTGGCGTGAAATCCATTATAGTTTTTTTCGGGTGATTGGAAGAGAGAGAAACTTCAAGCATAAGTGTCCACACACAACTGTATTGTATTTCTGCTCACGTTCATAATTATACGTAATTTTTTCAACTGCATGTGCACCTTTTCGGAAGTAATGGATCAACTCCACTGGTGGGGGTAAATCTCCAAAACTGTCGAAATATGTTGCAACTCTTCCAATTTTCCTGTATGCCCAATGTGTTCCTCGACCCTGATTCCATCCAAATTGATGATGGCTGTTTCATGATTATGTGGTCCTGAGGTGGGCAAATTATCACGCATGAACACACCACGAAAATGTGGAATTTTCAATTGTTTAGCATAATGAATCAGATCGATATCTGTAGGAGGTTTAAGAGGTAGGGCATCAATTAGTTTTTGATGTATACGGTGTGAGATAGATACCGAGCCCTTTGCGATATGGTTTCAAGAATAGGCCACTACCCTTGTTTACCAAAGCGATCGCCTCCATCTGTCTGTTATGGTGTTGTACTTCCTTCAAACCATCCCTGCTCGCCCTTGCTGAGTTTATGGCTCTAGTTACACCTGCAGCAGCACCGGCCAAACTACCCAATGCAGACAATCCGGCAAAATTGGAATCAATGGTAAATTCCCTATGTATCCCACATTCCGCCTGCTGCTTTCAAATATTTACGTGCTGCTTTCAATGCCATTGTTGTGGCCATCTTTCTATTGTTTGTCACGAATTGATTACCTCCAGCTTTATGTAATTCATCCCGAACTTTTCGTACAATTCCTGCTCCGAATGCTACTTTTCTGATTTTATTTCGCCCATTTTTTTTCGATTTATTTTTCTCCTTCGTTTGACATTGTCTACATTACAACCCATACCGAAACGCCTTTTTGCCTTCATTATGTTGGTGACGAGTAGTGCGGCTGCTCTCTCACGAATGCTTGCGTCCTTTGATTTGACTCTATCCCAAGCACTGTATTCAAGTTGTTTGTCCGCTTTATGCCTAGCTTCAATATCGTCGAGATTCTCCGAGTATTGAATGTCGTGTGTTTTACAGGCCCTATCAATTTATTGATGCCGGATCGTTGCGAGTCAGTCGTTTTTGTAACTTGGTGCCGGGTCCACAATATTGATAGCCCCAGGTAAATGCAGTTCAAATGGTAGCTTATTGATTAATGAATTCACAAATCCGCAACCTTTTTTATTGGATGCGACACCGATCCTTTACGTCTGTTCCGTACGGTAGTAGACATTTAAATGAAATATGTTTCCATAAAATGCTGATTATTAAGTGTCCAACTGCCAAGCAATGCGCATTGTCAAGCAGAAAGAAGATTTTGCGGTAGATAATTTGGATGAGAAAATCGGGACTGGCTTGAATGGAGCGAACTCGTTGAGACATGGCCCACTACTTCCATCATCTGTTCGATCGCTAATCATCGGTCCGTCAAATTGCGGAAAAACTAATGGGATGATATCTTTACTCACACATCCACAAGGATTGCGATTTGCAAACGTGTATCTCTATTCAAAGTCATTGAATCAACCAAAATATGAATACTTGCGCAATGTGTTAGCGCCAATAAAGGATTGGGCTTTTTCACATTCAGTAATAATGCAGACATTATGCAACCCTCTGATGCCAAACCACATTCAGTGTTCATTTTTGATGATGTGATTTGTGAAAAGCAGGATATTATTCGATCATATTTCTGTATGGGACGCCATAAAGATGTTGATTGCTTCTATCTAGCACAGACCTATTCACGAGTTCCCAAACAGCTAGTGCGTGACAATGCAAACTTCATCATCATATTCAAGCAAGACGAGATGAACTTACATCACATTTTCTCTGATCATGTCTCGCCCGATGTCACGTTCAAAGAATTTCAAATGATGTGTGTGAAATGTTGGGATGATCAGTATGGATTCCTTGTCATCGATAAAGATCGAAAATTATGTGATGGACGATACCGCAAAGGATTCGACAGTTTCATATATCCTTGACATCTCAATTCGAAAGACCTAATCATTCATCGAACTCCGTCAAGGTCGCTACAATAAACACATAGACATCGCATTGTCATTGCATTGTCGTTGTGACATCAAAATAATGAATCTTTTGAGAGATGAATGTGTAGAAACCAAAATGGATTTAAAACGTCAACTAGTTCAAGCAACCGAAGCTGTTCGACAAAATTCAATTCCATCAAAGTGGAAATGTGGAAGAAAAGATGGCGCGAAAACTTTATGACCCTATAACAAAACCACTTAATACTCTTTCTGCTGCTACCAATGTGAAACCGTATACATCTCCTCGATCCATTCAAAACCAGCACCCCATTGGAAAAACAACTTTCAGTAGTGATGTATCATTTCCAGATATTGATAATGAAACCATCAAAGATGTGGATGGTGAGAAAATAGCTGCAACTACCTATTCAGAAACACCCACTTCATCATTGTGAGTACGGAGAGTGAATCTTCCACCGATGGCTTGAGGTAAATCAACATTTGCAAAATAAAAGAAACGGTAATAGTGCATATGATACGATTTATGGGGTGAGGGTAGATCCTTCAACACAAACACTAAAAATGGGAAAGCTAGACGTTCGGGTCGATGATGGAAATATTTCCTATTGGGATGGCACTATGCAATCACGCCAATATCCTGGCGCTTCAGATTTACATAACTTGATATTCCGCAAGAATCCGCACATGGTTGGAGATGCAAAATTCGAAACACATATATCGAAATTTTGGATTTTACGAAAGCATTGTACAAAAGTATGAAGTGAAAATGGAATTAGATACAAAAAATCAAAGAAATATCAGGAAGTCATAAAGCCACTAATGAAATCAGAAATAATTCCAATACACTTCTGAATCAAAGTGGTGAAGGAATGAAAAAATTACAGAGAGTGTTTACAACAAACCGAAAACTATGTATACTGGAATAAACCCAAAGAATTGGTGGATCGTTTACGATTGTTAGTTGCTTCAAAGCATCCGGTCACTGGGACATGAGAATGAGATTATATCAATAATAGAAGAGCTACGTGAAGAAGGTATTATATATTGATGCAACTATATTGAACAATCAATCCTTACAATATCATCTAAGAAGGAGCGTGTGTTTGTGTATGCAACAACATCATCAGAAAGGAAGAATGACTAATAATATCAAACGTCATATTGTGGACGGGGTTACATAAGCCGGCTCGTCGTAACTTCCAGAAAAAGATCAACTGTCGTCAAAGGCAAAGGAGATTTGTGGCAAATAGATTTGGCAGAATTTCAACCTTATGCCAAAATGAATGAAAGGTTATCGATACATTTTGGTGGTAATTGACTGTTACTCTAAATATTTGTGGACAAAACCAGTCCAAACAAAAACCGGTGAAGATATAACTGATGCCATGGAGATGGTATTAAAGATGCTAAATATTCTCCTGAACATGTCCCAAAGCGATCAAGGAAAGGAATTTTACAATAGCAAATTTTCATCATTGATGGAGCGAAAAGTATTAAACATTATTCCACTTTTAGTACTACAAAAGCATCTATGGCTGAAAGAGTAATTCAGAACAATCAAAACTTGGATCTATAAGGAGTTTTCAATGAATGGAAATCATAAATGGTTGGAAATACTTCCAATCATAACGCATAGATATAATCATAAAAACATCGTACAATAGGTATAGAAACCCATCGATGTTAAAACCACTACAAAGTTGAAAATCATCAAGAAGAAAAAAGGAAGAAGATGAAAAATATCAAGCCAAAATATCAATTGAATGATATAGGTTCGTATTAGCAAATATAAAATTTATTCGAAAAGGGCTATGAAATAACTTCACCACGGAATTATTCAAAGTCGTCAAAGTCAATAGCACCTACCCACCAACATACATTCTCGAAGACATGGATAAGAATCCCATTCAAGGCTCCTTCTACGAAGCTGAATTGCAGAAAACACAAAATCCTGACGTTTACCTTGTCGAGAAGATGTTGAAGAGAAAAGGACGAAACGTTTTTGTTAAATGGTTAGGTTTTTCCAATGAACACAACTCATGGATTTCAAAAAATTCAATTGTTTAGCATTCATCATCATATTTTGTATCGAAATAAAAAAAATATATTGTAAAACTTGTTTTATTATCATAAGAAAATGTTCTGGTGAAAGACGACAACATTACAAAGAATCATAAACCTAATCACTATCACTCACAATAAAATTGTTCAGTTCTTTTTGCCAATGTTTCGAAAGTGAGGTCACCACATCATAGGATTCAGTCGATTTCAGCTTATCCATTTCAGCCTGCTTTCGAAGGCTGGTGTTGATTTTCCTATCCTTCTCCACCTTCTCCTTGATGGCATCAGACTTCTTTTGCATTTCAGCAATCTCTTTATCCATTTTATACGCGACTGCAACTTCTCCATCCAATTCTTCATCAATTCGATCACACTTTTTGATTGTGATGTCGGCTTCAGCAATGTTGCGTTTTGCAATCTTCCTCTTCTGACTATACACTTGCAGTGGCATGTGTGAAGCTAGCGATCGATGGTGGGAGGTATAATTTTTGAAGATGCAGCTTTCTTTTCGAATTTTTCTTAGCCTTGGACGTAGACGACGATGTCAGGTACTCGGCCTTGAATTATCTAATGAGCGGCATCTTGTTGTAGAGGTCGTGTGGTGGGAAGGTCCACTGCAGCTCTTCTCTTTCGTATTGGTGGTTGGACTTGAATATCCTGAAGAACTTGGACGACAGGCGGACAGTTGTTTTGATGACTTGAACATCCTCAAGGGATATGAAGCACAGGTGGTGTGGAGCTGGTTTGCAATAACTGAGATGTTGAAATATTGGCTAAATCCTCGTATGATGACATCTCCTTTGCATCCATCCAAATGAAATGAGACATATCAAAATCCTCCATGTCTACGCCTTCCGATGGTGCTTCAACACTACCATATTGATCAGTGAGCAATTTTTCCAAGATGCTTCTATTATCAGAAGTCATAATGATTATGAATTGTCTCACACGCACACACAGATACACTACTTGTGTTGTTGAGAAGTTTAGTGATGATGATGTAGGCACCTTGCGCTTTATATATGCTTTTCCACCACCCCTATTCACTCCTCCCCCTCCCTCACTTGCGTAGCAAAGTATATTTGTACTTCTGCACTTATGATTTCAAGGTGACCCTACATTTCTATCGAAAGTGTGCATTGGATGACGACTCGAAATCATGTGATAGCAATTGAAAAAGGGAATCATGGAATATTCAATATAATCAATATTATATTTCAGACTTAATTTCAATTAAAATGTATTTGAAAGCTAGTTGTGTGGTATCAAATATCTAATCATAAATGAAATGAAACAAAACAGTTGAATAAATTCAAATATAGTCATAAGAAGCTTGTCATTTAGATGAAGCAGTGAATGACACCCCTCACCCGAGTCATTCCATACGTTTCGATCAACAAATCAATTATACGTTCCTCCTGCTTCACCCCATTACTTCAACTCAGATAGGTTTCAGTTTATTACATAATATGACGATCAGTAACCTGAGGTCGTAAAATTTGGTCTGCGAAACTCTACAGCACCAACAATCTATATCGTCCAAAGATGCAATAATATGCATATGAACATGTGATATAATAATCATTGTTATTCACTAAGGTGCTATAATCAAATGCACATCAAACATAAACGTTCCACATGATTTCGAGTATGCACCTCCGCAAATGATGAAGTATGACAATAGAGGTATAACTGAGGGTCGGTGGGGGCGCGATATATGGAGAAAGCGTTCCCAATACACCATCTCCCGAGGTGTATTGGGAATTTCGTGAAATTCCTTCATCAATTGAGTCAATATCCGCAACTGCGAATAGATGCCTCATAATACAAAGATTTTCACTAATCCCAGAATCTCAAAAGAAATTCAATTATTTCAAAAATTTCTATCTTAATATTAATTCCATATAACTACTTTAAAATGCGTTCAATACATCTTGATAGTGATTTTCAATCAAAAAGTATATTTTGGAATTCACAATTTTATTTTCAAACACCATTTCCCCTGTATATACTGAATAAAGAACTCATTAATAATGTTTGAAAAAATGAATGCCTCATAATACAAAAGATTTTCACTAATCCCCAGAATCTCAAAGAAATTCAATTATTTCAAAAAATTTCTATCTTAATATTAATTCCATATAACTACTTTAAAAAATGCGTTCAATACATCTTGATAGTGATTTTCAATCAAAAGTATGTTTTGGAATTCACAATTTTATTTTCAAACACCATTTCCCCTGTATATACTGAATAAAGAACTCATTAATATTTGCACCCTCACGTATGCATCGGTATCGATTTTAGACCCTAACGGTGGTTTATATAACTGATGTATTAATTGTAATATACTGACAATAACATCCTGGTGAGTAGCTCATAGAACTAATATATTGATCGCAATACAACATCATAGTTGCCATTTCAATCGACAGATGGAGCACTAAATGATATTTTTTCTTGAATACGAATGAAGTTATCTCGAGTACCCAATTTTAAAGCAACTGATTTTTTGATTGTACTAAAATTATGAAAAGAACAATAAATATGAAAATATATGATCTCTGAGAAAAAATGCGAGAATATGACATTAAATAATATATTTTCTGAATAATCAAGTTATTTCGGGAATACAATTTAAATCGATACATGAAACAATAAATTTTTTTTTTTTTCTGAATACGAATGAAGTTATCTCGAGTACACAATTTTAACAAAAAAATCGACACATGAACAATACACGATCTCAATCATTATATATATTATAATCAGATAAAAAATTAATTCACTAATCTTCCAAAAAAAAGTCGCAATTATGCCAAATTAGATAAAAAAATGTAATGAAAGCAAGTGATTTTTGATTGTACTAAAAATATGAAAAGAACAATGAGTATGAAAATATATGATCTCTGAGAAAAAATGCGAGAATATGACTTTGAATTATATTTTCTGAATAATCGAGTTATTTCGGGAGTACAACTTTATTCGACACATGACGAACATTACACGCTTTCCATCATCATATATTCATAACGCATTAGATTTGAAATAAATGACCGAATTCACTAATCTTTCAAAAAGTAATATTGAATAAATGTGTAAAATCAACTTACATATATCGATGTTAAACTCGCAAGAAATAGATTGATCACTCTAACACACCGCGACTGTTGGAGCAAATAGGTATATCTGTATGGAACACTACTCACACTAACGAACCTCGAACAATGAAAAACCCTTAGTGAATATTTTGAAAAATTTTTGTATAATCCCATATTTCATAATCCAACGAAACCCCTCAAACCAACACACTCTATTGAAGAGCCTACTTTCCATTATTGGGTAGGTGATAAGATTTCCTTAGGGTGATAAAATTATTTTTTTAATTAACACATAGAAATCAGGGAATATTGTGGGATGACAAACACTGATGAGCCCCAATAAAATCGACACATGTCTATGCTTTGGGAATAGATTCGACCAACGCTCGATTCAATTGATTTCAGGGTGGGGGTTCCTTTTATTAGAATTTGGGGTGTTAACTCATGCAAACCCAAGGGAATATTTTGAGATGACTAAAGCTGATGGCAAATAAAATCGACACATGTCTATGCATTTGGAAAGATCCCCAAAGCTGTTCAATTGATTTTAGGGTGAGGATTCATATTATTAAAAAGGTTGGGATTTTTGAAGGTGTAGATGATCACACTATCAATCTTGCAATGTATTGTTCAATTATTTGTATTCAATTTTATGTGATCGTCAACGTAGCACGAACCAATTTTATCGTCAATTACAGGGGCCTCCGGGGTCCACAAACAATAGCAGTATTGATCGAACCATATTCACCCCAAAACATTATCAGTGTTGAAATCATTCTTTTGAGGTGGAATTTTTGGAACAAAAATTACGGTTTCGGAAATATATTTTTTTAAACAAGTTTGATTTTTTAAAAGGGTTTATTTAAGTTGATACTTTGATGTCATCACGACGGGGAATGATGAAATAGTATGGGGGAAATCCTTAATCCAATTTAACATTTCTTCACAGAATTGTGGTATGATTTTGACCCGACTGAATTTCTCACAAAGTGTTGCCCCCTTATTGTGTATTTCTCGGATAAATCTGCAATTTTGGTTTAATTCATCAGTCAAATAAGAACATGAAATCTTCAAAAAGCTTTAGGGAAGGATGTCGACGGCTTCCACCAATGTTGAGAGGCTTTTGCACCCACATTTTTCGAAATTGGAAACTGAAACAAAAATTGTAATTTATTCCATTAATATTCAAATAATTTTACTTCCCTTGAAAAATATGATGTTCCAAGATATTACTCTACACTGAATATTAATTTTATACTGGAGAAATATCTATATTAAAAAAATAAAATCACTATATCCCTTAATATATAAACAATATTATCATTCAATGAAGTTGAATTCTATTTATGGTCCGGGTTCTTACACCTGCTGA
Source organism: Gonioctena quinquepunctata (assembly GCA_018342105.1). NCBI lineage: Eukaryota > Metazoa > Arthropoda > Insecta > Coleoptera > Chrysomelidae > Gonioctena > Gonioctena quinquepunctata. Next base: position 83,943 of record JAFIRS010004429.1, read on the forward strand.
AACTTACGGGCTCGGGCCTAGATACTTGATTGTATAATTACCCCCAAAGGGCATTTATACAATTTAGACTATCCAAATCGAATCGATCGAAATACTTTTGGATGCAAGATTTAAATAGAATATTGTTATATCAGAATGCCCATGAGAATAGATCTACCAAAGCGAGTGTTACAAACAGTCATATGAATAATATTGAAAACTTGATTGATCGGACGATGTAATACTCTCTGTTCTAAAAATTCCAATTTTTTGGTCTCCCCAATAATTAAAGGGGTTTTTTCCAAATCTACTTTCGCAAGAGACATAGTGAATTAATAAAATTGAATACGTTTCCACTAATAAAATACACTCTTTGGCCTTAATTGTTGTATTCGTAGTTCTTTTGTTGACTATAATTCAACTTCTGGTATCTCAACAACGATTTCACTTTTATTTTATGAGAAATAATTTCCCCACCACACACATGAATGGGTGCTCTCGAAAATGTTTCACATATTCCACCTTCCCGGCCCTTACCCATCGACTAGCGTTACAAGGTCAACGGGAAAAGAATCCCTCTTACACACCAAAGGTCGTACACAAACACCCCATTTTATGAATCATCCCGGGGGTTAGGATGCAACAAATCAATAGCCCTTTACCGGTGTCAAGGTCATGATGAATCATCCGCAGGTATGGAAAAACTTAAAAATCAATAGACCCGAAGGCCATGCAAACCCCCATTGATGAATCATCGCAGTGGTTGGGGTGCAACAAATCAATAGTCCTATTTCGCAGTGTCCAAGGTCGTGATGAATCATCCCCGGGGTTCTCGGGAATCTAAAAAACAATAACCCTTTTTTGGGTCGAAGGCCATGCAAACACCCCATTGATGAATCATCGCGTGGTTAGGGTGATTGAAGGAATATGAAAAGTGGGTGTGACGCTGATGCTTGTTCGGGAAAGGTTTTTGCACCACACTCTCATGGGTTTCTGAAATGAATGCGCGATCCCTTTCCATCGACTAGTGTTACAAGGTTTAACGAGAAAAGAATCCCCAAGGTCTACAAACACCACACTATCCCAGGGGCCCTTTTAATTTACAATGATCGACCTTCAACCTTTCCATCTCAAGGTTGGGAAGGTCAGATCAAATGCAATGGGCTGCAATTGGGCGGCTAGACGTCAAGGTCAAGGGGCATGGTCAAAGGGCATGGATGAGGGGACCCAGTCCGGCTCCAAAACCTTTCTGTTTAGCCCCAGAAAAATAAGGGCTCAACATGGTAAATGAAGAAAAAGTTATTATTATTCTTAACAATATAAAAACAAAACAAAATTTCAATCTTTTCTGTCCCAGTGATGCCATTACACCATTTTCTTTTTTCGACATGACAGCATCGCACTGGGAAGGAAAGCAAAAATTATTATATGTTACACAGAGCACGGGTAAAACTTTGTCTCCGTCTTCCCGCTCCCCGCAAAGCTTTCTGGCCACTTCCCCATGTTGGCACCTTTCCAACCTCCTTCTGCCTTAGAATTATAAGGGGGGTGCAAAATATTTGTTCAACTTTTCCTTTCATTGAACTGGGCTCATTACTTTCTTTGATTTCCTTCCTATTTGTTTGTTTCGGCCGGGTTTTTGAACATCAGTTAAAAATCTCTGGATTCAGTAGATACCACCGTTTCTCTGAATCCGCCAACTGGGGCCCGGACGCAGCGCTCCATCAAAGCATTCAAAGAGTTTGCCCATTTGAGGGGGATTGTAACGGGCCCTGCCTGGATTTTGCATCCATCTTTGGACCCTGAACTGTAAAAATTGCTAGTGGTGACATAAAACTTAAATCCAGGAGTTGGGGGGTGTGTTGTATGCGGTGGAAAGCGTCTCCCTTATCCCTATATGAATTAGCTCTATATTCTTGGTGGGGGTAGCATGGCCATCTAGAACGAGGGGGTTTTCCTTAGGGTTGGGGAAAACCAAGTTTATCAAAGAAAAAAATATCATTTTTTATCCACCTGAGGGATGGTAATGAGTTACCACCAGGGGGCATCATCAACAGTTCCGGCTCCCCTAGCTTTTGGGGAAGGCGAACAATGGTGGCATGAATCACCACCAGCTCCATGCAGATCCCCCTGAACCAAATTCCAATTCAAAAAAACCCCACTTGTCGTTTTTCACGTGTAAACATTTGACCTTTTTTTTGGTACTGTCTAATTCCCCATCGACATCATATATATGTTGGGGGGTTTTTTTGTTTCTCCATCATTTCGTAAGCCAAAATTTTTTTTGCGGAACGCCATTAAAACCCCTTCCCCCGCAGTGGGGGGGTCGGTGATCAAAATTTCCCGCCCTTCCCCCGGTCCTTATTAATCTATAACAGGCCGTTTTGTTTCCCAAATTTAAATGCCCCAAAACCCTTTCATCGGGGGCAAACCAAAACGTGACCCCCCACACAAAATATATTCCATTTCCTTTTCCTGGCCGGACTAAAAAAATGTTTTACGTCCTTGTTCTTTTTTTTTGAATCCCCCTGTTAAGAACGCCCCGTTCAATTTTTTTTTACCCTTGCTTAAAGTTCCACGAAACCTCTCTAGAACCTTGATATCCCATTCTTCCTTCCGTCCTCCTCAACAACCTGTTACGTTTCATCCCCAAACTGCCTTTGGTTTTCCCCTTTTATATTTTTCCCTTCAATCCTAGCCTGAAAAGCATTGCGTGTAAATGGGTAAAAAGGTGTCTGGGTTTTCCCAACTGTGGATTCTATAACGTGACCATATTTTAATAAAAAAAATCAAATTCCTAAAACCAATTGTACTAACATAGTAAAAAAACATATTCTCTGAATTTCACCTTTAATTAATTTTGCCTTAATGAAAAAAAAACCATTTGAAAAAACCCAAATATTTTAGTTAACCTCAATTTCCAAATCCCCCCTTTCGCCTCGAAAAACGGGGGCAAACTTTGGGGTGGGCAGATATCGTTCCGGTCCATAGTCTTACTTGTTTTTTTTCGGGGTTTTCCCGTTTCCCCCAAAACCCGTTTTCCCCAAACCTTCCCTACCTTCACGGACGGGCAAACTTCTCCCAAAATGCATCCAAATTTTAAAAACCCTTTGGGCTCTGGAAAATCTGCCCAGTTGGGGAAAAAAATTATCAATTAAATTTTCTGTAAATTATGGGGAAAAAATTCTAACTACTTGATAGGCCTTTCTTTCTTCCCTCCGACTGAAT